>JASDQU010242238.1:50185-68849 GCA_032191745.1 Picea mariana
GAAAAAATTATTGGTTTGTTGTTTTCTTGAACTGCCTTCTTTAATTTTTCCATTGTTTGAAGAGTTTTATTTTCCTTAACATGATGAGCATGAACCACATATTATTGACCTGCTTTGATTAAATGATATTGATTCTTTGTCCTGTAGAAGATTACTTTACAATCATACAAGTATGGACTACATAAGACCATTCTACATTCACTTAGTGGAACCACATAACATGTTACCTCGTCCACATACTTAGATGAAATTACAAATTTTAATGTGCACTGCTTTGTTATGTGTATTTGATGATTGTTCTTTATCCATTTAAGTGTGTAGGGCTTATGATGCATCTGTTTTTTTAATCCCAATTGCTTAACCAATTCCTCATAAATTAAGTTATATTGAGATCCACTATCTATCAATGTGTCAACCTTAGTGTGATTCATGATGACCCTGATGTGAAACAAGTTACTTCTACAATCAAATCCATCACCAATTTTACTTGTCATAGTGACCAATGAGACTTTAGATTCATCACTTGAATCCGATCCAAAGTCTTTGGGTCTTGTTTTCACTGCAACTGTTTGCCTCCCCTTCTTTTCCTTAAACCACTTTGGTATCTTCTCGGGATGAAATTGCCAACATCGATCCTCATCATGCCCCTCTTTCTTGCAATGCATGCAATAGGGCCTCTCTTCCTTTCTCGTCACTACATTTGACTTCTTTCCATGCCACTTCCTTTTATCCTCTTTCCTTGAAGACAATTCCCATGATACACCCACTCTTGTTTTCCCTGCTTCAATGTATGTCGCTTGAAAAAAAATCTCATCAAGATTAGTTAGTCCAAACATGAATACAATATTTCAAATATGTGGAGGTAAACCTCCTATATACTTCATAAGAGTTTCTTGGTTATGTAAAGGAATATCTAACATCAATACCATTTTACGAAAGCCATCTATGCATTCTTGCATTGTTTGTCCTTTTCTTAGTTTTAAAGTTTGTCATTCAATTAACACTTTCTCTTTATAACCTAAAGGATAGAATTTCTTTATAAGTGCATAAATAAAACTTTGCCATGATGGAAATACACTACCCACTTGTTGCATTCCATTTTGCAACTTGATTTTCCACCAGATGAGTGTTGTGCCTGCAAGTCTCAATGATGCCAACTTGACTTGTGTGGCCTCATCCTTGATCTGTTGCACAATGCAATAGACCTCCATCTGTGTGAAAACATTGTCAAGTCTCTTTGAATTTACTTCACCATCATACATGGGTAATTTGAATTTAACATCAAGTTTTAATAAAGACATTTCATTCTTATGTTTATGAATATGTTTCTTTGCATTGGATTCAGAACTTGAACTTGAAGAAGAAGGAAAAGAAGGAGGTGATGATGGACGTGAAGGAGGAATTTGAGGAGGATCCTCTCCTTCTTAAATTTTTCCCTTTGAAGATTCATCAAGAATTGGTCTCTTTTGTTCCAAGTAATCATCTTACAAAACCTTCATCATCTCCGACATGGAAAATAAAGTTTTTCGAAACTCTTACTCATCCTGAGAAAGTCCCTCTTCCGGTGCCATCCTCTCACTTTGAGAAGTTATCTTTCTCAATCCAATCAATGGATTATCTTCAACAATATCGCCTTCACCATGAAGTATCTCTTCCCTGGTTAACATGAAAAACTCAAATCCAAACGTCAACTAGCTCAGATACCACTTGATCTAAAAAGATCTTTTACACGATTATGGTAGAGTTATTAAGCATGTTTTGATTAACCATTTATGAAGCTTAAAAAAGGAGGAAGAAGTTATAGAATAAGCATAGCATCCATATACACATATCCAAATCTGAAATAAAGAAATAAACAATAACAAACCATAACACCAATGTGATAACGGAGTTCGACAATCTCGCCTATGTCTCCAGGCCTTTGTCTTTGTGGGTGAGGCTTTCTTATTTCTGTTCAAAGCTCAATAAGTACATCACAATAGTTCCAAAATGTTACAAAACTGATCTTGTCTTTTTCTACCAGATCTCAAGAACCCAACAGAAGAAACGACGCTCAAATCGAATGACTGGAGCTCCCATAAATGGCCTGCAAAGGTGCACTCCTCAACAACTTCCCTGCATAAGAAAGGCTTTAGCTTGGAAAATATTCAACATAAATGTGCCTTGAATCTTCTCTCCTAGCCTTAAGAAGTCCTAGTTTATATCTATCTAGAGTTGGTAACCATCACCCAACTTCCTCCCAAGATCTGGCCTAAAAAAGGGCCCAATATCCCCCAATATTGGCCAAAAATCTCCAATAGCAGGCCTAAAATCAATATAAAATCCATATAATATAGTGAAAACCCACTTTATAGCTAAAATTTGGGCATAAGCCCCTTTTTTCCATGTGTGTGCCCCCTCTAAATGGTCACATGAATACACGTGGCCAAGCACCAACCCCGTAGGGGCTACGTGCTGGCCCCTTTCCCTGTTGGCTCCTGGATTCACTGCGCACCCCATGGGACCAGGGTCTGATCTTCACGTTAACAACCAATACATGGGTCACGTGTAATCCAAATATACTTGGGATCTAACCACTTAATCTAAACAAAACTATGCTAAGAAATGGATAAATACCATATGAGATCATCGAAACCAGGGCTAGCTCCTTTTATTTCGTGTTGGGTAACAAAACCATGAGTTGGGGCTAGGCCCCAGCCCCCCCTTTTGACCAATACCCAAATGATTTCACTTTAAATAAAATTCTAGCACTTACAGGTTAAGAAACACCTTGGGGCGAGCTGGTAGCCCGACCCCTACCAAACCATTCACCCCTGTTGGAGGTTGTTGGCCCTTGACCAAGTTTTGGAGATCCTTGCTCATGTTTGACCTCTTTTGGGACTTCGATAGGCTGGTTGAAGGCGAAGAGCAAGTCGAAGCAGAGATCGTGGGATCTCGATCCCTTTTTAAGGAAATTTTTGGGATTAGGGTTTATGTAATGGGTATGGGATGTCGGCCCATGTCTAGGCCCATTTTGTAATGTATAAATAGATATCTAGGCGATGTAGGAAAAGGCCAATGTGCTAAGTGAGAATAGTTGTGTATGCTTTGTGCATGCAAAGTGTTAATAACTTGCAGAGCTAAGTGCAAGTGATTTTAAGAAGGCTTTATGCATAGTGTATGTTGAGACTTGCAAAGCTGAGTGCAAGCGATTGTAAGAAGGCTTTGTTCTTAAACCTAGCTCGAGGAAGGAGGATCTGGTGAGGTGCACGCAGATATCCTATCCTATGCAGAGTGGGTTCTGAGGCTTTGTGAATATAAGGAGATTGACAGAAGATAATAAATAAGACGAAGAGTTGGTGGACGTAGCCTCACACAGGGGTGAACCACATATATCCTATGTTATTGTTGCTTTGTGCATTCTGGTTATTGTCTTATGTATGTAATTTAACCTTAAGTGTAGTAATGAATGTTTAGATGAATCTAGTATGATAGCTTAGTGCTTAAATGATATGAATGAATGCTAGATATGATCTTTTTCCATATGCTAAGTGCTTAGATGTGTTAGATCTGGTAGAATATTGCGCTGCTATGTAATTAGGGTTTGGATCTGCGAAGTAAATAAAGGTTAAATACTGATGAATGTTAATTGCTAAGTGCTTTGTTAGAGTGGTGTAATCACAGATCTGTGTCCCAGCTAGGTTGTAGACATTTGAGTCCTGCAACCACCCCTGCCTATACCTCAGGTAAGACTTCATCTGCTTCATAGGTGTTGCTGAAAGGGACAGTAATTAGGGTTTTGTTGGTCCGTTGTTGAAGTGTTGAACCCTAGGTCTGCCCCTATGCCAACAAATGGTTCCGTTGTCGGGATCTGAAACTATGATTGTTGGGAACTGAAGAAAATAACGTAGATCTGTGCTTTAATGTGCAGTATTGACTTGCGAAGCTCTGTGTTGAGAAGAGAAGTCTGATCTGAAGAAAAGAGGTAAGATATTGAAGCTTTGTGCTCGAAGAAAGGTAAGATAAGTGAAAATTTTTGTTTCAAAATAATGGATCTAGGTATGTTTGATCAATTTTGTCCTAATCTAAAAAATAGGGCACAGTTAGAAGAAAGAAGATTTGATGTGAATAGACCTGATAGAAATAATGAAAGGTATGTTATCCCTATGCATAGAAAGAATGTTTGGACTAACAAATGGGTGCAGGATCCTATAAAGATTTTTTTGCAGGTTAGTTATTGCGATCCCAATGTGCAGTATAGGAAATGTTGGGGATCATTTAAGAGAAAGAGAGAATTAACCCTTTGTTACAGTTACAGAAGACTGAGACATCTTGTTAAGGAATTCCCTAGTAGAAGACCTAGTTGTGTTTGTTGTAAATCTATGGACCATGAAGTTTTGGATTTTCCTAGAATGATTTCAAAAGTTGAAAAGATGAATATGAAACAAGAAAATGATGAGACAAACAAGAAACTAAGAATATGATAGAACCCCAGAAAGAATTAGAGACTGTATTACTATAGATGAAATAAATCTTGAATGACCACAAAAATATCAACTTATCAAAGGTCTTAAAAGAGAAAGAGTATATAGAAAAAATAATAGGAAACTTCAACATAGACTGTGTCCTGGATGAGGAAACACATGTGAATATCATGACAGAAAGAACTTGGGAAATTTTGGGAAAGCCTGTTATGGTTCCTTCATTAGGAGCAATAGGATTATTTAGAGGAAAGTTGATAACCCTATGTGGAAGACTTACCCAGACATATATGAGTGCTCATGGAACTTAGACAAAAGAAGAATTTGAGATCGTTAAGTTTGTTGAGAACAACGCCCCATTCACCATCTTGCTAGGAAAAACCCAGATTGAGAAAGATCATATACGAAGGAAACAAGAAGAGGATGTTCTAGAACCGAAAAAGAAAGAACTAAGAGATTTCATGGCTAGGAGAATAACGCACTTACTGGAAGAAAAGGAGAACCAATCGAAGCTACTAAAGACCAAAGATATGGATGCCGAAGTTGAAAGGACACAGGAAGACTGGAGACACCTATCTGTATAAGAGAGTAGAGAACCTACCCCATAAAGAGAAGAAGTATTACCCCTAAACCCTATGAAATACCCTCCATAGTGCGAAGTTATCATGCCAAGAGGATATAATAACAATAATAGGAAACCAGTGATTCGAATCACAGGAAAGAAGGCCAGAAAGCTCAGTAAGAAGAGGGAAACGCTAGAAAAATTGCAAGAAGTTCCAGAGAATACTTCAAAAAAGAAAGGTTTCCAGTACTCAAACTTTGTCGAAATATCAGTACAACACGGAAAGGAACTTTTCCATGATGAATCAATACGACCATTGGAGGAAATATGACCATTCGATCGACACTCCTGAACGGTTAGGAAAGTAGTTCTGGCCTAGAAGTTCACCATTGGACCATTGGGACCACACCATAACAAATGGAATTGCATTGAATAAGGCTTTGCGACCCATTGAAAGAAACCATTGCAACAATATCTATTTATCCTATCGAGCGTTACACCGAGAACGCTTTGGCCAATTGTGATTATTTGCGCTCACTGAGAACTAGTTGATTTCGTGCAGTGATCAGTGAGACCTCACTGTTACATTGAGTATTGTTCATTGACCTAAGATATCAGATCTCTAGTGTGCATGTTGGACGAAATTAGTGCAACAAAAAAATCCCTCAAAGATATTCTAATAGACCTCATGGCCGAGAAGGTGATTTCCCCAGGCATCCAAGCATCATTGACGCAAGGAGTGCAAGCCTCCCCATCGACTACTCGTGGATCTGGACCATCCCGAGATGAGATCGAGAAAAGAACCAAGAATCGTGATGACTTGGTGAATGAAAACCTAATTCCATCCATCCTACCCGACTACATCCCACCCTTGGTCAGTGTGGTGAGTCGTGACAGTGTCCCAAGGAACTTCGACTACACAATCATCACAGCGTACCTCCCGAAGGGAATACAAGTAGTCAGACCATAGTTGGAGAGGATTCCAACCTTGAAGATCAATGAATATAACCTAGGAGACTACAAGAGATACATTATGCTCGCACCTCACAAATATTTGACCAAGACCAAGGGGAAGAAATCGAAGATTGTCCCCTAGCCATGGACTATGAACATCATGAGGTCCATTGTCTTGAACGTAATGAAGATACCACATTTTGTAAGGCACCAAGAGGTTAACATGTGCGTTAAGCTACTTCTTTTGTTCTTCCATGGTGGGTATCTATGGTTGGACTGACGCATCACCGTCGATCCGATGTTGATCCATAGGATCATTGGATTGAGCATGCAGGGAGTAGACCTGCAAAACTTTTATCTAGGGAAGGCTACAAACCATGACCTAGCACAAAATATCAAAGACATGTACGACGATGTAGAGAAACAGATGGGAGGCTATAAGGTATCCTCCATTCAGAATGGTGTAGTTCACCTGGCATGCCACTTGATTGCCGGTAAGCTAGTAAGAAAGAATAGACCCACGCAGGTCATAGGGTTTGTCGTTGACCTCGCAGGAAACTACGTGGAAGGACTACAAATGAACTGGGCCAGTTACCTATTCAATCAGTTAGAACTGGATTGTCGTGAAGCTTAAGATTAGGGCTATGAGTTCCATTTTAGTTGGCTATTGATCCTCATTGCATCCACTACTTGGGAGATGCCGGAAGGTGCGACCTTCCCTAACATTGATCTGTTCGAGCCACTAGCTGTGAAGCTCACCATGCTCTGGTATTTGAACGATATGGGGAAACAATGGCAATCGAACGCAGTATTCCATACCTACTACCTGCAACTGAAGAGGGATATTGAGTCTTTCCCTCATATGACACCGAACACCCTAGATAGGTTCAGGCCCCTTATGAAGTTCTGTGCAGATAGGCATTTTATTTATATTATTGTGCGGGTAGAAGAAAGTAAAGAAGAGCTTCATTCCTACTACAAGCTCACAGAGGAGGACCTAGAAGAAATCACTAAGGAATGGCCCACAAAGTTCCTTATACTAGTTGACCAAGCATCATTGCTCAATCCCAACCTCATTGGAAGTCCGGTGGTTACTCGCGAAGAGTATGATGCACCCAGCAGTAGCAGGAAGAAAAAGGAGGAAGATGTATAGGAAATACACAACACATCAGAAGAGACTGCATCGGATTCACCTAGCGGAGGAGGAGACAATGAAGTGGAAAAAGAAGAGAAATAAGGGGAAGCAGACAAGTCGAAGAAAGGTGAAGTAACAATGCCTAGGGACCCCCTTGAAGAGGCAGAGATGTCCAAGAAAAGAAAGGTTTTCCCCATGAAACCTACATTGCGGAAGAAGTCCAAAGTGAGTAAGCTGAAGCTACAAAATATACTCATGGTCGATGACTTTGACTTCATTATCGCAGCTGTATTCGATGCCTCGAAAGATATTTTGTAGAGAACTGAAGCCAAATGAGAAGCCATGTATGATCGAATTGAGACAAAGCTAAGAGGAGTACAAAAATACCTTCACTCTAGCTGCGTAGTTCCCACTGTGCCCCCACCACCAGAAGAACCAGAGTTGGGAGATCATCCTTCCCAACTCCACAGAATAGCTGATGAGACCAAAGCTCTCCTTCGTCGGGTGCAGGAAGAAAAAGAATAGGCCATTGTGGCCCTGAAGCAAGCACAAGAGGAAATCATAAAGCAATGCTAAGCTGCACAGCAGGAGAAGGACGACCTCCAAACCAAGTTCAAAGAAAATAAAGCATAGATCTAACAGGAGAAAGAAAAGTTTCTCATGGAGCAGGTCAGATTTAATGAAGCAGTCAATAGATCACTTTGCTATGTGATAGGCTTGGAGAAGATGGAAGAAGATCTGGTAGTAAATCAAATTGTGAAGCTTGTTGAAGCCATTCAAGAAATTCAACAGAGAATCGTAGAACTAGAGATACAAACAATGTTAAGCACTCTGCAGGAAGTGAGAGACCAGAGAAAAGCAACTGCCCAGAGCACATTTGAAAGGATCAAAGCATTAGCCATGGAATGTAAATAGCTAAGCAGTCACAGTGCACAGACTTATGAGTGCCTTACCGAGGACCCTAAACTAAAGACACTGGAGTCACAGCTACAGGAAGCAAAGTAGCAAGCAACAATAGTACAAGCGCAGTTGAAAATCCTGTTAGCAGTTGAGAGGATGAAAATATCCCAAGAACAGTGCACAACTCAGTAGCACGTCCATGCCATACAAAGCAAAGTCATGGAAGTGACTCATAAGCTCCAGCCAGTCTAGGATGCAACTTGACTACTTTTTGAGGAGATTGAAGGCCGAGGAGCAGAGCTAGAAAACGTAGTCACTTCAGTAGAACAACACTTAGAATGACATGTGAATGAGGCAGTTATTCAATAGCTCACCAAGCATGAGGCCTTGGCGTAACAACAAGTTGAAGCAACTCGAGCCAAGCTCAAAGATTTTGAGGCAGAGTTACCTAGACTTGACTGACTCGGGATGAGTCACAGGTGAGTGTTGGGGGCCTGTTGGCCCTTGACCAAGTTTTGGAGATCCTTGGTCATGTTTGACCTCTTTTGGGACTTCGACAGGCTGGTTGAAGGCAGAGTGCAAGTCGAAGCATAGATCACGAGATCTTGGCCCCTTTTTAGGGCAGTTTTTGGGATTAGGGTTTATGTAACAGGTATGGGATGTTGGCTCATGGTTTTACCCATGTCTCGGCCCATTTTGTAATGTATAAATAGATATCTAGGCGATGTAGGAAGATGCCAATGTGCTAAGTGCGAATAGTTGTGGATTCTTTGTGCATGCGATGTGTTAAGAACTTGCAGAGTTAAGTGCAAGTGATTGTAAGAAGGCTTTGTGCATAGTGTATGTTGAGACTTGTAGAGCTAAGTGCAAGCGATTGTAAGAAGGTTTTGTGCTTAAAACTAGCTCGAGGAAGGAGGATTTGTTGAGGTGCGTGAAGATCTCCTGTTCTATATAGAGTGGGTTATGAGGCTTTGTGCATGTAAGGAGATTGACAGGAGATAATAAAGAAGATGAAGAGTTGGTGGACGTAGCCCCACACTGGGGTGAACCACGTATATCCTGTGTTATGGTTTCTTTGTGCATTCTGGTTATTGTCTTGTGTATGTAATTTAAGCTTAAGTGCAGTAATGAATGTTTAGATGAATCTAGTATTATATATTAGTGCTTAAATGATATGAACGAATGCTAGATCTGATATTTTTCCATATGTTAAGTGCTTAGATGTGTTAGATCTACTAGAATATTGTGTTGCTCTGTAATTAGGGTTTGGATCTATGATGTGAATAAAGGCTAAGTATTGATGAATGTTAATTGTTAAGTGCTTCTTTAGAATTGTGTAATCACATATCTATGCCCAGCTAGGTTGCATACATTTGAGTCCTGCAACCACCCCTGCCTCTACCTCAGGTGAGACTTCATATACTTCGTAGGTGTTGCCGAAAGGGCCGGTAGTTAGGGTTTTTTTGGTGCATTTTTGAAGCGTTGAACCGTGGGTCTGCCCCTATGCCAACAGAGGTTAGGGGTTTAAAACTCACTGCATCCAAAATTTTACACGACCAAACAACCAACCAATGAGTGCCACGTGGCATCCCATGTCTGGGTGACGTGGCACCTCTCCATACGCTATGAACTCTACCACTTGTCAGCACATGATTGAACCACGTCTGCTACCCAGTTAGCAAGATTTCCCAGTCAGCAACCAGCCACGTCATCACACCTACCATGTGTCAGACCTGCCATGTCATATGCATGAGCATGCCATGTGTCACCCATGCAGTGGTGAGACGTGTCACCCCCAAATTGGTCCACCTATCATGTCCACGTCTGCATCCATGCACCTAGTCACCCTATGAAATGTGCCTTTCCATGTCATTTGTATGGTTGTACGAACTATACGGTCAGCTTCCATGTGGCACTGTACAGACTATATGGACTGTACAGTCACCATTTTTTTGCTTGTTTGGAAAAATGAACAGATCACGATGACTTGAGCATACAACGTCCGTTTGAGCCCGTTCAAGTTGCGTTGGGTTCATATCAACGAGGTCTACACACAATTTTGTTTTGAAGCCATTATGATAACTTTGATTTTTAGGCCTTTCTGAGCCCCATCAAGCTCCTAGATCCGAATCTAGATTATGCACTCATTAACCCTTTCTTTCCTTTGTCTTGTCACTTAGTTTACATGGTTTTGCGGTAGATTAAAGGTAAATTGGCCTTTTAAGGGAGTTATCACTCTACCTATTCCTTAGACCCAATTTAGGGGGATTTTCCACGTAACAGAAATGGCGACTCCACTAGGGAGTCTCTCTAGGTTGTTAGTGGGAGATATTGCTTTGATTTGATTTTCAGTTTCTTTCTGAGTTTTTTGAGTGTTCTGAGTCAAGTTGGGTCTTTGGTCACCTTCCAGGTGCCTACCAGCTTCCCTTGCCCAAGTTGTCTATCCAATTTTTATTTTTATTTTTAAATTTTCAGAGGTGTACGTGCACTGTTCTTGGTACAACGCGCGTACATAACCGTTATACACAACCTATGTACATACGCATGTTGGCTATGAACAACACACATCTATGTGGTTTTGGAGAATTTTTCAAAATATTTTCCTTTTCTTTCTGCAAACTTGTGGTTTCCAAGTCTTCCTGAGTTTCAAAAGTCTTTGTTGTTTGAAGTTTAGACGATTAACATGCTCAGATTGTTTATGAACAAAAAAAAATTCTCTTGTCTCTCTGTGTTTCCAAGCATTTTTGGCTTATTTTTAGCTTGAATTTTAAGAAAAATCAGTTGCATTTAAAAATACATTTCCCCTTATGGAAGGGAGGGGCCATGAACCATGTATTAAGCAATTTCTTTTAGCATCTTTTGTTAGTTTTTCTTTGATTGGAAGAAAAAAAAAAAAAAACCTAGTTTTTTGGATCTCTTTCTTTCTTTGTATTTTCTTTCCATTGTTATTTGAAAAATAAAAAGGAATTAACATAGGGTTGTGTTTTCTTATCATCTTGAAAGCATTTCAAAATAAAAATAAGAAGAAAAATTGTTTCATTTTCTCTTTTGTTTCACTCAAAAGTTGCATTGTGCATTTTGCATGGAAAGGAGAATGGATTACATTTTTAGGTTTGAAGGATTATTCATGATTTTTGCTTGAAGATCTTTTTCATTTGTAGAATTAGTGTAAGTATTCTTTTCCAATGTTCTAATAAATTTCATTTTTCCAAGAGTTTCAAACAACATCAGTTGCACTTCCGTTCCTTGAGTAAGAAAATCCCATAAAACGAACTCGCTAATCTAAAATATATTAGTAACACTTTTTCTATGGTTCACCAATATCTTAGGCTAGGGCGTTGGATTAGGTGTGGAGAGGTAAAATCTCCAAGGCCAACCAAAACTTAACTTAGGTGTTTGTGCTATGGTGTGAAAAATCCACCTTGTAATTACTCAATCTCGGAAGCTCCTCTAACACAAGAGTCAAACACAAGCCTGCGTGGACAACAATGATGGAGATATCCACTCATGATCCCAACAAAGAGTTTGGGAGAGTGTGTATTGGGGGTGAATCCTATAGCGTTATTGGCCCAACTTGTGTCAGACCTATGAGATACTTTGATCCTTCCAAGGTACTCTAAGAGTGATTCTGGCCCTGTTGTGTTTCAGGCCTTAGGAGGATCTTAAAGCTTATTTACCCTGCCCATACACTTGCCCAACTTTTGACTATACCCCCCTGGTTTTTTATTATGAGTTGGTAGATTGGTTTCCATTATATATATTGACACACATGTGACTAGGAGGGGTGTATCATAGTACCTAAGGAAGAATTTGTAGTCTCTCAACGACACTCAAAGGGACTTTCGATCGGGAGTCTAGGTAATTGCTTCTCTTGGCTAGTTGTTTTCCTTTGTCAATGATTTGAATGATCAGGACTCCATCTCCCTAGGTTGGAAGCACTCAGAAGGGTCGTTTGTTTGTCTTGCATCCTTTTAGGCATTTCTTCTTAGTGGTGTGCTCTGTGCTCCCTATTTTTCCACAATGATTTAGTAAGTCATTTCTTTGGGTCTCTAACCTAAGGTGGTAGACTGCCCAGTCTACCGGTCATGAGAAATTTGGGTATTCCACTTAGAAACATGGAGCCGCCTCCTTATACACATATATTTTTATAACAACGGTTCATGAGACTTAGTGTGTGAGACTTTTTCAGAATTGAATGATCCCACAAGGGAAGAACCTATGCATAAGATATTCATGGCCAAATTTAATGACGATACCAACAAATCAACCCCTTCACAAGGGGATTCTTTTTATTTTCCTTTCTTCGGAAATGTTGGTGTCCCTTTGATGGCCACTTTGTACATTCCTGGGTTGAATGTGGGACTACCGGTTTGGCTGGGTACCATTCCAAATGTCCCAAATGCTCTTGATGCTTCTCAATTAAGAACCTTATGTCATGGGAATCATGTTGATGTTCCTTCATCAACAACGTCTTCTCCTCCTCCTTCTTCCTTCTCTGGTAAAATTCTATCTACTAGTAATTGGAATTCTAAATGAAATAGAAAAAGGAAGAATAGGAAGAAGAAATCACCAACCTCTGCAAGTCATGTTGGAGATGTGAAACCAACCTCTACTAGTCATGTTGGAGAGTTGTCAACAACCTCTGCGAGTCATGTTGAGGACAAGCAACCAACCACTTCTAGTCATGTTGGGGGAATTGATTTTGTTGAGAAACCTAGAAGGATAGGACATAAACCTAAGTTCCCTTGTAATATTTTCAAGGGAGATCACCTTACTGATCTGTGATATAGGATTCCATAGGAACGAATATTTTGGTCCCTGTCTGTAAGCCCTTCTGATTCCAAGTCTTCTAAGGTTTCCTCACAGTCTATTTAGCCTTTGGTTGATGAAGTGGTCATGTCGATGCAATCTTTGGCTGACCCTACTCTTATTTTGGGGGGTGATGAGCCTTCATACCATGTTGCCTCACATCCTATTCATCCTGTGGTTGAGGAAGTGGTCATGTTGATGCAATCTTTGGCCAATCCCACTCTTCTCTCGGAGAGTGTTGATTCTACCAAAAGTGGTCGCGCCGATGGAATCTTCAGCTAATACCTCTCTTCTCTTGGAGAGTGTCGATTCTACCAAAGTGGTCACACCAATGAAATATTGGCTGATCCCACTCTTCTCATGGATAGTTTTGAGTCTACCAAAGTGGTCACACCGATGAAATATTTGGTTCATCCTAGGCTTTTTATGGGGAGTGATTTTTATACCGACTATGTTTTTATCATTTCCATTTCAGTACCTTCAAAACAAGGGGGCATTCTGCTCACTTCGAGCACCCCCCCTCCAAGTCCTAGGTTGGTTTCCTTTGATTGGAATGACCTTGTTGAGCCTCACCTTCCTTCTTTTACACTTTTTAAAATAATGATTGAAGTTAATTTAAAAAACATTTACCAATGTATTGTAGATAAAGGAGCCTCCACAAGTATTTTGTCCTCCTTAGTTGGGAAAGCTTTGGGGTCTCCCAATCTTGTGTTTGCATTGCATGAGCTGTTGGATTTTAACATACATCCTAGTGAATATTTATGGATTCTTATTCAGTTTCCTACCTCATTAGGTGGGAAGATTATCCTTGTCGATGTTATAGTGGTGAAAGGCCTGTTAGATTTCAATATTCTTCTTGGGGATGATTATGTATATGTTATGAACGTTGTGGTGTTTACTCTCTTCCTGGTGATGCATTTCCCTCACAATGAAAGCATTGTCACTATCGACCAGTTGGCATATGATAATCACCATCCTAATTCGACATTAGTTTAGGCTTCTCCCTTATATGTTCCTAGTGTTTATGTAGAATCTACCCTGCTAGAGATGAACTATGTGGCATCTTATCCTTGGTGTTCAATTGCTCCTGAGCAGGAAATTGTTGACTCATTTTTTTCTTCTCGAGACTTGGTCTCAAAAATTGATCCATTGGTTTATCCAATGGGGGCATGGGAGCCCTTGCTTCCCCCTCTTGGTCCAATTGATCTTGAGTTTCCTTTTGAGTTTGATCTCACCATTTGTATATCCTGAATCCCTTGTGCTTGTGATTCTTCGCTGATAGACTCTGTTGGTCCTAGCTAGAACCTCCATCATCATATGGAATATGGTCAGTTTGATTATCCCTTTGGGACTATTGACCCTCCTCATTCACATGATTTCTCAGATATTGAATTTCCTTTGTATGAATCTATCCTTGAAGCCATGACTATAGATTATATATCACAGGAAGACGTACACCCTTATTTGTGTTTTCTTCCCTTTTGGGAGACTTTTCAGGTTGACTATCGAAGAGACTCTTGGTCAAAGCCTGGAAGTAGGCTCTACTTGAACTAATACTATGCATGAGTCATAATGTTGTGCAGTTCCTTGTACCATATTGTACAGTCTAGGTTTGTTGTTTTCAAGTTTTGTATTTAGTAGCACCTCTTATTTTTCCTAAGTTGTTATCTATACTGTATTTATTAAATTCTGGATGAGTGTTATTGGCCTTATATGAAAGATATTGGAGACATTTTTCTTTGAAATTTGTTCACCGTATCGATCCATTCTGACAGGTATTGAACTCAAAACTAGAATATTGGTTAGGTTTTTCCCTACTTGCATTTTTGCATTATCCATTTTCTAGTTCTTTTGGCCTTAGGATCGACCCTAATAAATTGTGACACTAAACTTCCTTGTTGATCAATGTGTCCTAATTTATGTGGTAGAGCCTTCCTTCCATGCCCATCCTAGTTAGAGCCTTGTTTCCCATTTGGTTCCCATGATGAAGTACTTTGTAGGAACGTGAATCCATTTAGTCCCGCCATGAATGTTTTTTGAGGCCTCATTCTTCTTCATCTTTTTCTGGCCTATGCCCGAGGGACACTCTAAGAGAATGATTTGTTGTCTTTCTAGTTTGCTTAAAATTTGAAAACAACATCTAATGAGAATTTGTTTATTCTTTTCGGTCTCTTTTGGATTACTTAAGAAAATAAACCCCCCCGGAGTCTTCTTTAATCCCTTTTTAGACTCTCTAAAATTGAAAATATTTCTGAGTGATCTTGTTTCCCTTCACGCTCATCAAACTAAAATTTGAAGGAACATCTGGTCAACGATAGTTTACCCATTTTTCAGTCTAGATGGTTAATTAACGAACAAAGGTATGCCCTAGGAGCTTCAGTTCGCTAGGAGAGTATTCTCAAGCGTAAATTTAACCCTTTTCCGGGCCTGAGGGACTAAATTTTTGAAAAAGGGCCATTCTCCCTAGGTTTGGTTTATCTCTTTTTCGGGCCTAGGAGATTATTTATGAAAAAGGAACCCCCTCGGAGCCCATATTTAAGCTCTTTTCAGAGTCCCTAAATATGAAAATATCATCGAGTCATCTTATTTCTTTTCACACTTGTTAATTGGTGCAGAAGGAATATCTATTTGGCATAAGTTTAACCTTTTTTCTAGCCAATAGATTATCCAGGAAAAAGGTGCACCTCGGGAGACATGTCTCGCCGGGAGAGTTCTCCTAAGTTATATTTTATGCTTTTCTTAGGCTAAGGGGACTAAACTTATAAAAAGGATGTGAGTCCATAGTTAAGCTATTTTCAGACTCCTTAAAATTGAAAAGATAGCTGAGTGATCTTGTCTTAGTCACACTCGTTAAAATGGTTTTGAAGAGACATCCATTCGGTGTAAGTTTAAACCTTTTTCAAACTGACTGAACTAATTACAAAAAAGGAACACTCTGGAGTCTTTTTTTACTGTCTTTCAAACTCTCTAAACGTGAAAAACCACCGAGCTTACCTTCTTTGGGCTTGTAAAAATTCACATGGAAGGAATATTGTTGTGTCATACTTAATCGCATCGCATGTCTCATCCTTCTGTCTTTGGCCTAATAACAGCTTCATGTTTCTATTAACTGAAATTTCAAAGAATTCCTTAAATGCAAGCCTTGTAGCACTTTTTCCCTCGCTATCTGACACCTTGACCCATGGAGGAATTTTCCTCAATGTCCTTATCCTACACATGTCTCATTGCATCGAGCATCAGCATGTTCCATGTGCCTGGAACTAGTTTTCTTACCCGCGACACTTGTTCCTCCTTTGTAATGTAGCATTCTTTGTCAAGCTTGTTAAAAATTTGAAAAAAACAAAAATACAAATGTTCCAAAAAGAGGGGACGGGATATCCATTCTCTTTTATCGAAAACAAGATAGTCACCCTTGGATGAATCACATCCTTCTGTTTGTTCACTAAGCATTGGGATCTAGTATGACCTTACGAAGTTGTTCTCGTTACATAGACTTGTTTCCTCTTCCTTTTGGTTATTCTTCCAAACATATGGAGAGTTTGTGGTGCCTACTGTATCACAGACTTATGTCAATAGTATGCTTCCTAACTCTCATCATTTTTTCATGCTTTTTCCCAAGGGAAATTTTATCCAACCTGAGTCTACGATTCTGCAATTGATCTCTTGACTTTCATGAGTCGACCATCCTGAGAGTCCAGTCAAGTTTGGATTCAAAATCAATGAAGTTATGTGCCTGATGATTGAGATCCTCCAGCCTTTCCCCAAAGGCGTGTTGAAGACCTCAGAGTAGTGAGTCTTACACTCCTATTGTACTCCTACCTAAGTTTTGAAGATCTTGAAGTTGTTGCTCGAGCTATGAAGTTCTCATCTACAACCACAGGAATCGATGCTCCTGAAGATGCATATCATATTGTACTTGTATATATTCATATGATTTTTAGATGTAGATCTGTTGTGTATTGTTTGTGGCTACACTTTTATTGGAATACACATTAGTCATGTAGCCATGATTACTATATATACGACATGGATCTGCAGTGTACTTGATTGGCATCCATGCTTAGTTCATCATGAGCATGGGTACGCCCGCCTCACAGAGATTATCATTATTTTGCACATGACATGCTCATGAACACTCGTCATGGGCTCACTTAATTCCGTGTCTTCCCACTGTGTAAATATATTGTAATGTATTTCGGCCATCGATTTCTCTTCTGACCTCACACATTAGGGGGCATCTTCTATATTTCAAAAATGCCATATCTATGCATCCAAGACATAGGCCTATCAATTGGCATACTTTTCCAAAAATACTGTTGAGGTTTCCTTCTAAGAAACCCTTTTTTGGATAGTGTACGTTCCCTATTGCACTAATAGCCTACGTACACACGTGTATTGCATGCTATTTATCCCATGTACACATGTGTGCTGCATGATAGTTAGCCCACGTTTACCTTCAAAAGTTGCAAAAAATATAAAATTGCATGGAATTCGGCTGATTTTACGGGCTATGGAGGCTTTCCTAACCATTTTACCCCTTGTAGCATGTCCCCAAATCGAATAACCATATTTTTATCATATAAAAAGAGGTCGTAGAGAGCCATTTATGGACATGGGCAAGAGAATAAAAAAACTTTGCCAAAATCCCTTCCCTTTCTTAGCCCAATATTTGCATCTCATTCTGAGTTTTTAGCATCAACTTTGCCCTCCATCCTTTCTCCTTATGAAACCCTTCCTCCTTCCCTTGGTAATATGTTGGTTTCTAGAGGATAATGTGTGATCGATACACTTGGATCCACGATAAATCATCCCGGACTTGGTTCGTAGAGTGGTCGTTGGCGAAGGATGTAATCCTTTTTATCTTGAATTTGAATAAAAGAGATTATCCTTGTCCCAAAACCCTATGTTTACATGTTCTTGTTAATTTGAGCATTCATAGCTATGTCTAGACTTTTAAAGTGATTATTAGAGATTGTATGTGTTATTGCATTATATTCCTAACCCCTTGCAAGTCAGCTTTGGGAGAATATCAACGAAAGAGATCGACTCCAACTGTAAGGATTGAAGGTGCACTCATTAACCCTCTCTTTCCTATCTCTCTCTCTTGTCAGGTCAGGATAGCTTTGGGGGAATATCAATGAAAGAGATCGACTCCAACTATAAGGATTGAAGGTGCACTCGCTAACACTGTCTTTCCTATATCTCTCTCTCATCACTTAGTTTAGATGGTTTTGGGGTAGATTAAAGGTAGATCAATCTTTTAAGGGAGTTATCACTTTGCCTATTCCTTAGACCCAGTTTAGGGGGATTTTCCCCGTGGCAAGAGGAAAACACCTTTTGCACCATAATGCTCAATGGTTGTTGTAATACTTAACTTTATATTAGTGATTGTTTAAGAGTCTGGTCAATTAAAGGTGTTGCGAAGTGGAGATTTGTTTCTCAACATTAATGGATTTACTCTTCTCTTACTTTCTAAATTGGTACATTTCATACAACCCAATTGCATCTCGGGGGTCAATTGCAGCTCGGGGGTCCTTGGAGAAGGAGATTACCCATTGGAGTTGGTAGGGTGGTCAACTAGTGGACTATCTAAAGATCAGAAAACTGACACAAGTGGAATTTGAATTCACATTTCAAGTTTGACAAGAGAAGAATAAAATCTATGGTATTTCCTGTAATTTTACTTTTTGAATAAGTTTTATTGTGATTTAAAAAGAGGCCTTGGTTTTAGAATTTTCTTGAAATAGTATTCTTGTTTCTTTTATTTTCTCTATTTAAAATATATCACTTATTAAAGTGGTATTATTACCTAGTTTTACCTTATCAATAATTTCTAAATTAAAT
>JASDQU010242239.1:0-48499 GCA_032191745.1 Picea mariana
GTTGCATCCCTTCATTTGCTGGATAATAATAAAGGAAGGACCTGGCAATTTCTCTGGTGGACGTAGCCCACACTGGGTGAACCACGTAAATCTGTGTCTCTCTTGTATTGTGTGTCTTCTGTGTTTTGTTTCTGCATTTGTTTTATTTTATTGCTCCGCGGTCCTGTTTTTCTAATAGTAAGGGGCACCTTACTTCACAGGGATAGTGGGGAGGTCTTCAAGGAACTCTAAGGCATCTGAGAGTGGTTTTTATTGTGCCAAGTTCACTTGTATATGTTTCTTGTGTTGTACATTTTTATTTGAGGCCTTCTATATATATCTGCTCCAAACTGGTTTTCCCCATGGGGGGGGTTTTCCATGGTCACGATGACCAAAAAAATATGTGTCAATTTCATGCATGCTTATAAGTGTAGATCAACATTTTAAAGTCAAAATATCTAGAGTTAGTGTTATTTTTTTTATGTATATTGCATGTGGTAACATTGAGTAAATAAAACACTTGCAAGGGCACCTCAAAAGGACACTTAACCATCAAAATATTGAGTTGAAAGTTGGTGATTGTTTGTTGTCCTAAAATAGTAGCAAGGGACAACCACAAAGTTGAAACTTATAGCCAAAATTAAGGTCAAAGACAGACCTTAGTTGGCATCCTCATACGACCTTATAAAATCTACAGAAAAGTCAACCAACCGCAAGTGAGCCAACTAAATGAGAAAGGTTGTTATTTATTGTAACCAATTTTTTATTTTTTTTTGTAACTAACGTACTAAATTATAGCTTCTCTGATGCAAGATAATTTTTCCTCCTAAATTCAATCACATTTGACTAGGCCTAAGGGGTATTGAGTTTACTAAGGGACTAGGTTCTCTAATGTGTATTTTGTTAAAATTTCCTATGTTTTGTGGAATTATAGGATAGTTTTGTAAGGATTGATTTAATATGTAATTGAATCTACTTTACTAAGTAGATGTTGATAAATTATTAGAATGAAGAGGTCTAGAGAGACCTTAGAATAAGTAGAAAATTCTTGAGGATTTTAAGAATCTAAATATCATAGGGATTTGATTGAGAGATCCTAGGGATTGTTGGTTGAGAGATTTGTGGATATGAAACATATTTTGTTCAGAATCCTTTTATTTTATAAGTTATAAGGAAAGAGGCCTAAGGGATCGAATAGAATGAGTGTGTAAGTGAGGAATGAGTGTGTGTTAAATGGAAGTGTGGCCAAAAGATTAGTCAGAGGCCAAATACATGTAGATCGGGCCTGAAAGGTAGAAAGGTTTTTTTGTAAACGTTTATGTACATAATTGAAACGAGGACACTATGTTTCAAGTGATTGGAACTTTGAATGTGTAATCCTATACTCTTAGGAATGATAGTGTTATGATATGTACTGATGGAAATATTTCCCATAAATTGTATCTAAATCCATAATTTGAGATCGTAATCTAAAGAAGGGTTTCTATGTTTGGTGCATGTCTCTGATATTGAAATTTAACTAAGTACGAGTTAGACTTGAAATCAAAATGGGATTTCGTGAATGATCATTGATCACTCCTAGGATCAATGATATTGAATCGATACAAAATGAGATGCTCAGAAGAGTGTGAATTATCAAGGTCCAATTGATTGTGAATATGTTGTACAGTAAGCATCAGATCAATCGAGTGAATAAAACTGAACCATTGGATCAGAATTAGTACTAGTGATGGGAGGAATATTAAACATGATTCGTCGGATTTTTGGTTGAACCCAATCGGTGGTATGGATCCATGGCTTCAATGGAGCTACATGTCACAATTGTATGCCTTCGCATTTCATTTAGTGGTTTATAAACCCACCCTTTCACAAATGAAAAATATCCCATGGACATATCCCAAGGTCATGTGGAAGGGAGGTAATCTCTCGGGTTATTTTTTATTGTAATTATATGACTTGAGGTGTTAACTCTAGTTCATAGCTCTTGATTATATGGATGGTAGGAACATAGTAATCATTACTCAAATGTGTAAACTAGAAATTAAAATGAGTCTTCATTTGATTCTTGGAAGTATAAGAGCATAGTGTAATTGTGGGATCATCGTAGTAGCATCGATCCATACCTGTGATTGATTCATAACAATCAAACTCGTATAGAAATCAATCAAAAGGAACCATCAAACTGTAATTGAAGACTAAGGTTGTACAGATCAAAAACCTAGTAAATTTGAATCAATGAATACTAAGAGAGGTGTTATAAGACAACACAAAGGAATGAGAAGTTCAGAGGAAAGTTTAGAACTTAGAAGAGATACAGAGAACACAACATAGATATAACTAGTGTTGGATTACACTATTTTGCACATGGGTTTTAAGCACTAAGGTTCGGTTTCCCTATGAACAAAAAACCCACTAGACATTGTCCCTTTTAGCATCACCTACTTGAAAATATGAAGTCTCACTCAAGATTTGTATTGGGACTATAGGAACCAGGTTTTTGCAAAAGGGAAAGGGATATGGTTGATTCATTCTTCCTTTTTATACTTATGCGGGTGATCTATAGTTAGTATTACTCTCTTATGATCCACATTCATCTACTTATCCTAATATTGATTATTACATAGATTCTTCATAGTCACAGTGATGAATATTACGCCTTAATAAATCCATAAGATAAGTCCAGTATATGAAGCATAACAACATAATTGATAAGTACACATAGACAAGTAGATACCACAAGACACAATATGATCTATAAACTCTCTCTTTATTCATCTTTAAACTAATTATTACATTCATGATTTTGACATAATATTGTTCATCCTCTCCTAATATCCCAACCTGTTACATATTTATACCTCAAAATATAAGGATTAAAACCCTATTATATTATCTGAAAATAACCCATTACAATGCACAACCATCTTAGTTAACTGGTTTTTCAACTGCTTTCTTCTCATTTTCTCTCTTCATGTTGTTGTTCTATTGTTCTTCTATTTCTAGAATGTCTTGATGTCATCCTTCTTTCACACTTTTTTTTATGGCTCTCTTTCTTTATTCTTTTGTCTATGTGTTCTCTTTCTCGTATGCGCTTTCTTCCTTCTGCACACTTTCTTTCCTTCTGCACTCTTTCTTTATACTTAGGTTTTTTCACCCAACCTATATCCAAAACAACCTTTCCAATAGGCCCCCAACACTCACCTATGGCTCATCATGAGCCACTCAGGCCTGTTTCCTATTCTTCATGCTGAAATGAAGTGTTGAGCGGTAGCATTAGTGGACTCTACCTCTTTGAAAACAATGACATCTATTGTTTCTATCTCCTCTATGGCCTACAGGGTCAAGTCTGCAAGTTTTATTCTCTACCTCCACCATCGATTGTTTGACCTTACCTTGTACAGTGGCCAATTATCCAATAATCCGTACATCTTCTTCCTATCATGGTCCGAGTCTTTTTTAAAGGATATTTTTTTGGTCCCTCAGTCTCTCCACTTATACAAATGTCTACTGCTGAGCCAAAATTGTTGCCATACATTTGACTAGTGGCAGTGTAGTTGCTTTTTTCACTTCCTCTTGTGCATTTTCTTACACTTCTCCTAGTTTGGCCTCTAGGGATTTCATTTTTAGGTCTCCAATGAGCTCTTCCCACACCTTCACACTCTCCTTGAAAATTTTTGCACATTTGTCTTTGAATTTATTAATATTGGAAACTATTGTTGTTGTCATCCGCACCCTACCTTTGTGCACCTCTGGTGGCATTCCAGGTCTTCTCCTCAGTTGTAAATCTTGGATCTGTTCCCTGAATCCTTTCATGAATTCACCAATATTTGATAATTGTTCTTTCATAGTGGCTTCTATTACCAGGGGAACTTCTGGTACTTCCTTGTATAATTTTTGGACAACTACCTGTGTCTGTTGCACCATGTCTTCAACTTCATCCTTCTCCTATAATTATTTTGTGTCCCTTTCCCCAACCCCCTATTTATTTTTCAGAATGTCCTCTTTTTGGCCTTCAATCTCGTTCTTTTTTTGAATTTTCATATCATACTATGCTTGCAACTAGGTTCTCTCATCCCTTAGTCTTTCCCAATTTCGGTGTATGGTGTCCCCCCTGTTCTTGATCTCTTGCACCAATTCATCTTGCAAATCCTGTAATATTTGTATGGGAATTTATGATATGACTATGTTAAGTTGGCCCAATGCCTTTATCTAATCCTGTAACTCGCCTACTAGAAATTCTAGCGCATCTGCCTCAATATGTATGGTTCTATTTTCCCCTGTTAGTTGTTTGAGGACTGGTTGTGCATTTCTCGCTTATGTCCTCGGCCTTGTGGATGGTCCTTCCCCTGATATGTATTCTTTCACAGTGCATGTTGTTTCTAGAATTTCGTGAAGTATTCCCAATTGGTCCTGCCCCTTTTTCTGTTGGTGCTCATGCTTCTTTGCAGCTTTCTCCCGGAGTTCCTTGGTGGAATATCATATACGGTAACCAATCCTATCCATATCATCATTGGTTAAGATATAAAATGGGGTTCGTTGTTGTGTTGGGACCTTCATTTTGTTGTTAGAAATTACACAAGGAATTCTACAGTCCCAATTTTTGTAAACAGAAGTTATGTAAGTCACAGAGGAGCTGGACAACAGAATGAAGAAAGAAATCGAAAACGGTTGGAAAGACAAAGCAGCATCATCCTGAAGAAAGAAGTTACAAAAGAACAAGAAAAGAAATAATTTGAAGTCTCAAACCTGAATATTCCAATTTGCTTATATATACGGGATGAATATTATTGTAAAGGGTTCAGATGGAGATGTAATTCTAATAGTTGTTGATCCTCACTAGTCAGTTGTTATTGTCCATTTTGGGTAAAGGTTAGCTAGAGTTATAGACGCTAGGTTTGGAACCAGACCAAGGATATAACAAAGTCTTGTCCTATTGTAATGTTGGAAGATCAAGGATTTAGGTTAACCTTGTGTCTCAATAGAGTAGAGTTTTGTTTTTAATCTTTGGCATGACTAAGCTATGTAAAGGAGACGAGGATGTTGAAAATCATTGGTTTCTGTGTGAAACGATTTGGAGGTCCAAAGGGACTCTAGATGAAAATAAACTGGTTGAATTCCAGACTACCTTGAGAGTTCATGCTATCAAATGGTACATGAATTCTATTGATCCAGGAGGAGCGCAAGGAAATTCGTTCACACTTGGCCAAGTTTGGACAAAATTCATAGCAGAGTTTAAGCTACCTCAGTCAGAACAACAAGCTCTGTTTGAGTTGCACAAAATGCAATAGAGGGAAAGAGAATCAGGTTGGGAATATAGTCATCATTTTAAGAATTCCATTGGGAGGCTAGCACATCCAATTCATGAAGATCACTAGAGAGAGTGGTATATCCAGAGATTTATACCTCTGACATGAATTACTTTAACACAACAATGGATAGCCTCATTGACAAATGACCTGGAATAATAAATGAATATTGAAGCCATGGTAGGATATTCAGGGAGTCTAAGGGTGACCAAACCCCCAGAGGATGAAAATTTGGTGCAACTAGAAGGACAAATATCAACATTGACAGAGAAGATTCAAGAATTGACGATACTGAGACTAGGATGACCTCAAGTCAGGTGTATTGGATGCTACATAGAGGGGAATCTAGTGAAATACTATCCATGTATGAGGGGAATGGGACCTCCTCACAATCCTATGGGACACTCCATACCCCAAACTCGTATCGTTCCTTCCCATGAAATCAAGCATCCCAGTCAATTGAGTATTCCAAGATCTATCAAATTCATGGGCATGCGCCAAGGCAGTGCCCTATTATTCATAAGTATTCTATTGTATTGAATACCATACATTGTGACTTCTGCGCATCTACCATGCATACTACAAATAAGTGTAGAGAGATGTATGCACTTGCATACAGATTGGATCGAACATCATTCAACGTGAATGAAATCCCTCAAGGATTGGGAAGAGGTCAAGGAGGTGGGGTCGAAGGAGACTTCATAGGAGAAAGAACTGGGGTAAGAGGACCAAGTAGATTCTACAACTGTGATGAGAAAGTTCACATGGATAGGGATTGTCCTCAACCAATATGGCCATGGTGCTCTCACTGTAGAATCAATGGACATGCAACTGAAGACTTCCTAGAGCTAATTGTGAAATGGAAGATTGGGCACGTCAACAAGGAGCCAAATTCATCATCTCAAATATAAATAGGGAATTCAAGGGACAACTACCTGATATTAATATCATTACTTATAGAGGAGCAAAGACTCACGCAGATGTTGATAATATGCCTAAGATCCAGAAAGCAGCACCCAAGGAGGAAAGGTATGACCCTCTGAAACATAAGCTATTCTTTAAATATGCAATAGAAGTATTCCAGAGTATCCCTGGCCCTAAAATAAAATAAAAATATCCTCATCCCACCATTTATCCTAATATTTCTCAATTTCCTACCTCACCCCCTACACCCCGAAACCTTGTAATCCTGATGAGACAACCTGAGCAATCGCAAAACGTAGTCAACGTTTGGATTTAATTATTTTCTAATATTCTTGGGAATGACCAATTGATAGAGAAGTTGTGGAATGCCCTGTATCTATTCATAGGAATGAAGGAATCCCCGCAATATAGAATAATGACTAATATTCTTGAGAAGAACACTGAGAGAGTGCAAAGAAGGAAAATACAGATTGGGAAAGAGTTTAGACTAGAAACCTAGATAAACAAGTTTGAGATTAAGGATGTTATGTTAGATCTAGGATTTAATGTTAACATATTGCCTAAAAATACTTGGGAAGCTTTAGGGAAACCCAAATTGACATATTCCCCAATCCAATTGAGAATGACCAACCAATATTGTATTTTCCCAATAGGAAGGCTCAAGAATGTGGAGATAGATGTTGTGGGAGTAAATACTGTAGATGATTTTGAGGTGATCTAAATCATGAGGGATAAGGACCCTTATCTTGCAATACTTGTTATTGATTGGGATTATGATAATTATGTTGTTATTGACCTGAAGAGGGATACTATGACATTTTAAGTAGAGGGAATAAAAGTAGTTTATCCCTTGGATCTGTATGTAGGCCCTTGATACACAGAGACAACATACAACAATATGGAAGGAGAGGATATAGATCATTTATACACTATAACAGCAGGAACGAGAGAAGACTACATCAATCCTATGACCAATGGATCAACAAGTTGGAGGAGCATACAATCGACGGATGGAGACTCGGAACTAGCATTTGACAGTTAGAAACAAGGTGCATATGAAATATTTTCAAGATGATGCACAACTGTCAGAGAAACAAGATGGGTTGGAACCGAGGTCAAAGAAAATATGACATATAATGGTACCTCAAACCTTGGCGGTTTTCTGGTTAACATGGAAGAAAAGATAGAAGAAGATCAAAGGATCATAGTTTTGGACTTAGCCTTGGAAGACATCCCTGCTAGGTGGTGGGCTAGTCACAAAGTAGTAATTAGGAACTGGGAGGATGTGAAGCATGTTATCCAATGTATATTTCAAGATAAGGAGCAATTGAAATCAGAGATGCGGATGGATTTTCAAGTTGCGCAATTGTTCAATGGACAGTTTGATCCTAAAACACATATTGATCAATGCATAAGTCAGTGGAAAGTTGTGGAAGTACTATCTCACTTATGGGTTCAATTATTTCCCCATTCACTAGGTCTAATCCTAAAATCATAGTACATTCATGAAGATACCATAAGGCAGACCATCAATTGGAAAACTTTAACAGACCAATTTTGCAAGGACTTCTGTTTTACAAGTAAGTACCCTGAGCTTAACATAGTCCTGCACAGAATTAAATAATTTTTTTTTACTGATGCTTGTATATAGAAATCAAACCCAATTGTATGTGCCAATCATATTCAAGTTCTTCAGTATAGCCTTCACTTAGACACAGACAAGACACCCATAGAATTCTATATAATTGAGAAGGATTTGGAAAACCTTGATGATTTAGAAGACTAAGAAACCTAGCCATTAAGGAAAGAGAAGGAGGTAGAGAAATCCATAACACGCTTCCCAGTCAGACTAATAAATATTATAACCATCCATTGAGGTTTCTAAAACTCAACATAGGAACTACCGAGCAACCCAAGATAGCTTCCGTAGGAGATTACTAGGATGAGAAAACTAGCTAGGAAATACATATCCTGTTGTGGTAGTATGAGGACTTATTCCCAAAGACATTCACAGATCTAAAAGGGATAATAGGGGCTATGGGAGAGATGAAAATTGAACTAAAACCAGGATCAAAACTTGTAAGGAATAGACCATATCGTCTTAACCCCGGGGTGAAACACAAGGTTAAGGGGGAAATAGACAAGATGCTTGAGGCCAAAATTATTTTTTCAGTTGAAGAAGCAGAGTGGGTTAGCCCCATAGTCATCCAAAGCAATAAAGGTATAGAGGAAATTAGGGTATGTGTAGAATGCAGAAGCCTTAATTGTTCCTATGTGCATGACCCTTTTCCCACAACTTTTACTGATGAGGTGCTAGAACAGGTTGCGAGGAAAGAGTCTTATTCATTTACGGATGGATTTTTGGGGTATCACCAAGTGAGAATTACCAAGGAAGACAAAAATAAGACCATGTTCATAAAATACTGGTGGTCATTTTCATATAATGTGATGCCCTTCGGTCTAAAGAGCGCCCCTGCAGTTTTTTCCCAGATTGTAATAGTAGCCTTCTGAGAATTTATTCACAAATTTTAGAAGTTTATATGGATGGTGTACAGTTTACTGAAAGAACGTGTAGAGATACTACTACTAATGTTTTATCGATGTAGGGAACTACAAATATCTTTAAACCTCAGAAAGTGTATCTTTCGTGTTCCACATGGAAATCTATCAGGCCACATAGTATGTCGAGAGGGACTATTGGTAGAACCAACTAAATTTGCGGTCATTTTGAATATGCCTCCACCTACGAGCATTAAACAATTGCGCTCAATGCTGGAGAACAGAGAGTAGTATAACAAATTCATCAGAATGTATGCAAATATTAATGCATCCCTGGAAAATCTACTAAAGAATTCTGAAAAGTTCCAGTGGACACCAGAGTGTGATCGAGCATTTGAAATCCTGAAGGAAAGGCTCAACACAACACTTATTTTGATATTTCCAAATTGGGAAAAGGAATTTCATGTGCACGTGGATGCATTAGGTATTTCCTTGGGAGCCATCTTAGCACAACCATGAGATGGAAATGCAAATCATCCCATCTATTTTGCTAGCAAGAAGCTATCGCAAGCTAAACGCAACTATACAACCACAAAAAGGGAGGGTTTGACTATGATCTATGCTCTACAGAAGTTTAGACATTACTTTTTAGGCTTTCATTTTAAATTTTTTACTCATCATTCTGTGTTAAAATATCTAGTTAACAAGCTATTCTTGGAAGGAAGAAGTTTTCGATGGTTGTTACTGATTTAGGAATTTTCTTTTTGGGTAATCATCAAACCTGGAATATGCAATGTGGGTCTCGATCACTTTTCCATATTGGAGTCAGGGAAGATTGGAATAACAATTAATGATCAGCACCCAGATGCAGACCTGTTCAGAGTTGAGGCTGTACCAGAATACTTGGAAGACATAGCAGTTTTCCTGAGTATAGGGGCTTGCGTAGAAATGTACTCCGCAACTTAGAAAAGCTATATGGTGGTTTGATCATAGGACTATCAATTGATCATGGGGAAATTGTATAAGTCGGGCCTATAAATTATGCTCAAAAGGTGCGTTTTGGACCATGAAAGACAAGACATATTGTGGGAGTGCCGCAGTGGAGTTGAGGGAGGCCATGTCGGAGGAAAGGCCACTTAACATAAAGTCATCCAAACTGGATTATGGTGGGCCACACTCTTCAAAGATGTAAATGAGTACGCTAGATATTGTGATGTTTTCCAGAGATTAGGTAAGCCATCATGACGAGACGAATTGCCTCTTCAGCCACTTCGATCTCTGCAAGCATTTGAGAAGTGAGTGGTTGTTTTTATTGGACCGATCAACCCCATGACTAAGAAATCAAAGGCCAGGTAAACCACAGCTGACTACCTAACATGATGGGATGAGGCAACAACTCTTTAGGATTTCTCAACCGATACCACTGCTAGGTTTATCTTTGAAAAAATTATCACTTGGTTTTGATGTCCTAAGTGTCTGACTAGTGATCAGAGTGGTCATTTTATCATTAGTACAATAGAAAAGATTACGATAGAGTTTGTAATCCAACATCATAAAATAATCCCCTACCATCCACAAGACAATGACATAGTGGAGGCGTTTAACAAGATTATGGAAATATGTTTGATGAAGGTTTGTTGCTCAAATAGGGAAGATTGGGATGACAAAGTCCCAACAGTTTTGTGGGCTTACAAGATGACCATGAAGAAACTTCACAAGTATACTCCATTTCAACTAATCCGGGAAAGAGGCTATGGTACCTGGAAAATTGATTACCCCTAGTATCTACATCGCACAAGTTACACACATGTCATAGAATGAATCAATTGCACAGAGGGTTACAAAGTTGCAAGAACTTAATGAGACCATGTTTTGAGCAGACTTCCATCAAACAGTTGAGAAATCCAAGCAGAAGGCCTGACATGATAGGAATATTAAGGATAAAACATTTGCACAAGGATATAAGGTCCTACTTTATGATAGTCGATACCAGAAACATCTAGGCAAGTTATACATGCATTGGTTGGGCCCATTTATCATTGCGGATATTTGACACTCTAGCATAGTCAGACTAGGGAAACTGGATGGTATACTTAGGCCAGGATGGGTGAATGGCACTCACATGAAACCCTATAATTCTCAGGACAGAGCTAAAGTGCTATTTCTCTAGTCCAAAGGAGCATGTATAGTAGTTAGATTTGAATTTCTATAATTTCTTTAAATTCAGTTAATAAAGTCAGAGTATGCAGTGTTGTGCCATGACATGTATTTCATTTTTCATTTAGTCTAAGTATTACTTTGGTGCATAATTGATAACTCAACAGCACAAGATATTAAGATCCATGAGTACATTAAATGTAATCATTAAATTTGACGGAGAGACCATTGTGGTCAGAGGCAAAGTGAATCCAAACTGAATCTCAGTCCATGTGCCACATGCACCTTGTCCTGTCATTTCCTTTATGATCACTACACTAACCTGTTTGAACTTTTGTTAATCCATAAAATCGTGATACATGAATATCCTCTTGTTATTCACACTATGATTCTCAACCGTTCAAATGATAAGGCCTGAGCCTAGCCATGTCCTTGTCCAACTTGTTCAGTAAAAGCGAGAATCCCCTGATAGATTTACCCCATCAACAGTACCATCAGAAAACTCATCTCTAGGTTGTGTCTATAGGATTAATCATGAGTGGCCTTAGGACTAATGACAAAACCCACCAGCTATCCTAAGTATAAGGTTGGATGAACTCAGCATAAGACATATTTTTTTCTATTTCAAGTTTTGAGATTTCTGAATTGTCGTAGTGCCTGAAAAATTCTATCAGTTGTGACCCCAAAGCCCAATACAGTCTGTCTAAGTCTATTATAAGTTCATAGAAATGATTTCGAGAGCTACAGGAAGCTGAAGTTCAGTCTCCAAAGAAGCAGTTCCAGATGATCCATGTGATCCCTGGGTTGAGATTGTGGGTGACCTCAAAGGAAAGGTCGAGCAAGTGAATCTCCTCAACCTCGACCTGATAGACCAGGTATTATTCCCACAGATGAACATTTTCATGTTCTGGGATGTGGCTCCAAATGATATGGGAGGGATGAAGTTCATGTCAAAGCTATATTTTATCAACCTCTTCAACTCCAACATTATGAATCTACAAGACTTGCCAGTTTTCGGCTCTACTAGTGAGGTTACGTAATGTACCAAGTTTCTCATCATCCGGGTACATGACAGGAGGTTATGGCTCGATCAACAGTATCTGATTCATATAGAGGATATCCATCAAATAACAGTCCTATCCCTCTAAGGCGAGGATCTATCAAAATGGTTCCAAGGCTCGGTAAGAATGTAAAGAAAAAGGGAGAACCCAATCTGTATGAAATATTTCATACACAAAGAGGGGGGGTGCACAACCAAGATTGACCCAATTTTACTAGAGACAGACATGAAAAATTTATATGTGATTTCTAGCAGGGTGATGCAGTACTATTACAAGGGTGAGTACATGTTGGATTCCCTCTAAGTGGCATATTTTTGTGCCAATGGAGAGATATTCAATTGGTGTAGCGATCTACTAGAAGAACTCCAGGTATCATGTGAGGAAGCTCAGGACAAAGACGAAACCTTCACCTATGGATAATTTCTCATTGTGTTCACCATGATGAAGTGGAATCCACCCTCAGGAATACCACTATCACTAGTAGATAAAGGTCAATTGGAAAATATGTTTTAATCTTGGAGCTCAAGGTCGAACTTAAAGAATACAGTGTTTAACAACGCAACATTCTTGAAGTGGTAAAACCGCCTACTAGATGCAACTTAGAGGTTGTGTGTACCACAAGAGCTTATCAACATGAACACTAGGAACATTGCATTTGGTTTGAATCACCACCACACTTTTGTTTGGCCCAAGCATGTTAAAGTTGAAGACTTTCACTCCTTGATGTTGTCATTCTATCTAGATGAGGAGGCCCTTGACAAGGAAGTAATTTCATGGCCAGGAGTGAAACGCAATCCACACAAGTCGGGGATTCAATATCTCCCTACTTGCAGATATCCTAAAGAAAAAGGGATAGGAAGTAGTAGAAGGGTCGAGCTCAGGCCCAAAGGAGAAAAAATAAGATGTATCGATGCATACAGATTCAAAAGAGGAGGAAGAGGAGGAAGAGGAGACTCAACCTATGGAACACAAGAAGAGGATGTTTCCCATGTTCTCGTAGCCTTCGGAGCAAGCTATGCTGACAAGTAAATATGTCAATGACATCTTTAATTATTCTTTCATTGGAGATCCCCTAGTTAAGAAACCTAGGATAGGGATCTCCCCAGTGAAGATTCTAAATCCCCAGTCAATATCATCGACCATATCTCATACTCGAGCAGCCACTCGAGTGACCCAAACAATCATTGACATCCAGGATGACCATGAACCAGATACCACTACATCCACCACCATCATCACCAAACAACCCCCATCACCGCCACAACCCCCATCTCCACCGCAAGAAATGACCACCCAACCCAAAACCACTGAGCCTGAGACCATGAAGTTGGATCCCCCCGACCTACCCGAGCATGTACCATAACTCACTGGTTTGACCCCTAAAGTATCGAAACAGTCAATTGTTCCATTTTTACCGATTCAAGTCACGTTTCCTTCAACAGAGAGTCAAATTGTGCCAATACTGCAAGCCCCAATCACTCAGCTCCCTCTCTCAATAGTCAATGTTGAGAGTGCCATCCAAAGAAGTGGAACCACATAAATTGTGGTCAAGAAAGAGGAAGAAGTACAAGAGGTGCAGAAGGAGACTGAAACTACATTAGGAAAGAGTGAGACATCATTGCAAGAGCAACTGGAGCTAGTACTCCAGAAACCACAACAATGCCCAGATCTTGTGCAACTCTACTTGACGAAAACATAGATGCTCCCATTCATTCCATCAATAGTGAGGATGAGACTTGTGCAATAGCCGCAAGGTCTGTTTATAGGGGAGGAAGAGGTGAAGACACCTTTGGAACACTCAATGGATAGTGTACTCCCATTGTAGTTCCAAGTACTCAGGGAGGCCACTACTTCTTTTGGTGACCTCACCCAATGGTCGTCAACACAATTAATAGGGATGATCATATCCTCAACTAATCAACTAGAGCATAGGCTCTAGCAGGCCGAATGGGACGCCGAGTTTTTCAAGGAGGAAGCACTCCTCATGCAAGCACGCCAGATGCAGGAGGAATATGCAAGGGTCTAGGTAGAAACGAAAGTGGAAAAGGTCCAGGAAAATCTTGTAGAAGCCTAGCCAATGATCTGAAAGACAACACCACAACTGCTTGAAGCTAGTGTAGCAGGAGAGCCTTTGCAACAAATCAAGATACTCCATGTAGCATTGTCGGAGTTGTCCATCCACACAGAGAACCTTGAAGAAAAATTGCGGGAGAGTTAGCATGAAGCAGAACATCAACCCCAGAAACTTCAAGAGAAAATGGAAAGAGACATGATTGAAGGGAATAACACAAGAGCAGCCTTGCAAAAAATAACTGCAGAATGAACAAAGATATTCTGCGAAGTTATATACTAGATGGATATTATTCCAAGGTGCAACCAAACTCAATAGGAATTGTGCACGAATATATAGTCTCTCAACCAGGAAGTTTCCATCACCATGGATCCACTCGAGCAGCAATAAAAATTTGACTAGATCTAGCAAGCATACAAAGAGCTAAATGCTTTATTAGAAGCATAGTCAGTAGCTAATAAAGAGCTACGAGAGTTTATACCTATCGTTCATACAAACTATCTGCAAATGCATCAGGTAGATGCTACAACTGACTCAAAGTGGAACTCTCTAGTCACATCCAAGCCTAAGGGATGCATTACACACACGACTCAGCAGTTTGTGCCTGAATCTTCACTCCTTTCCAAGAAATGGCAAGACACAATCGTCAATTTACAAGAAGTAAGGAAGAGAGCCTCAGAATTGGTCCCACAGTTAGGACCTTCATTTGACGAAGTGGAAAAGGAAAGAATTCAAGCAGAAATTGGAAGCAAAATAGATACAAAAGACAAAGGAAAGAAACATGTCAATCAAGAGAAAACAGTAGAACCAAGGATTTGACTTGAGGAAGAGTCTTGTTAGCATTAGGAATCACCCTCATATTGCATAGAAGGTAATCCCAATACCCATCAGGTTATATGTAAATGTAAATGAGTTTTAATGAGGTCAAGTGGATAAGACTCAAGATAATAATGTTCTAACTCAGAAATCTAGGATAGCATGTACAAGCAATTGGGGTCTTGATAAACTTCAGTCAGTAAGTGGGAGTAAAGGTGAATAGAAGGAAGATTTCGGTGAGGGAAATGTAGAGGTTTTTTATGGACATCATGTCTTCAAGCAACCTAAGGAGGAAAAACTCAAACACAAGATCTTCTTGAATTCAAATTTTAAGGAAACTGAAGAACATCATAATAGTACTATAATCAAACATTCACCATAATAAAACTACAATAATCCATGTGAATCATTCAATCCTGAATACTTCAGTATCAGAGGAAAATAATATGGAATAAGAAAACTGACTTATATTAATCAAGAAGTCTCAAATCAAGTACATAACCAGAGAACCAGTATGCTTTATCAAAATATTACAAAATAAGGGAGCCTAGCTCAACCATTGAAACCTACTAAAGCATTTGGACTATCTATTTATAACAAAAAGGGAAGGAAAAAGTTGGAGGTGTGAGTTGGCCTTCCTCCCATGAAATTCTTTAAATAGTTATTTCATCTAACAATTGTGCTATAAAAAGGGAAATGTTGGCCACTAATCCAACCAACTTTAAATTGACTTGATCTTCTTTGATGCACATCTCCTTTCATGCCAAGTGTCCTGTAGAGGCTTGTAAACTGTCATCGTGTTGCTATCTACCATCTCAACCATTCTCCACATCATCAACCACTCACAAGGTTGATAACTCGAACCCCTTGATTTCAGGTACCTGTTGGTGGCGTCATTTGGTAGCGCTCTGGGTAGCAATATTTTGTAGCACCTCCAAAAAAATCCTTGTAATTCCATAGCGCAACCTCCAAAATAGGCCTGCATAATGGGTAGCGCCAAGCCTCTGTGTCTCTTTGCGTAATTCAACCTCTGTTAAAATTTCGATAGCACCATGCCTTTGTAATTTATTCTCTGTGTAAACTTCAGTAGCGTCATGCCTGTGTATTTGTGCACGTAATTCAGTAGAGCCCGACCTCAAAACAAATAGGTAGCCCCTATGGAATTTGCAGCATGATTGCTACACTAGTCTTACAAGATTAGGTAGCACTATATGTAGCATACTAATAGTATATGTGAATTAGACAATTCTATAGCACCATAGTGCTACGTAATGTCTGTGTTATTTATGTTAAAGAGATTAACTCTTTGCAAAGCACCAAAAAATTGAGCTGTATACATTAGAAGCCTGTAAATCCTATATAAGTGGAAAAAATTAATACTTCCTCAATCACTTATCCTTGCAAAAAGGGACTATTCTCAAAAATGGAGCTCACCTTTCACCAATCACTTCATCAACCTGACACTCCTTCTGGTGGAAGGAGGACTTCCTTTTGGCACATCAACATGCTTTCCTTTAGTAGTAACAAGCTTCTTCACGGGAAGAATACTTTTCTTGACTACTGGTTTCTCTATTTCATTGGCATCCTCAACCAACACATTTAGATTTCTCTAAGCCACCTCATCCTTTACTTGTTGCAACTTTTCTTTGAGTTTTTTGTTCTGAGAATGAAGTCTCTATTTTGCCTATAAAGTCTTTGTTTTGATGAAACTCTTGCCAAGTCAAGAGTGTGGTTGTAACCATCCATGAGATCTTTCATCTTAATCCTATGAGATAGGTCTTCTAATTTCAAGTGAGAAATCTCCTTCCTAGATTCCTTGAACATTCTAATTAGTCTTTTGAAGGTTTGATTGCTAGGTGGAGTGGTGATGTTGATAGTCTCAACATGCCTCTTTTTGGCTTTATCTTCATCTTCCTCTTGCACAGGGACTGCCTCTTCCATCTCAACTGAATTCTCAATGCTTTTTCCCTTATCTCTTTTTTTATTCAAAATAGAAACCTTTGGTAGGACTTGTGTTTCAACAGCCTCCTTGAGAGCTGATGATCTTGTGAAAGGTCTTCTGACTTTTGTACTAGTTTTCGAAGGAGATGAAGAGAAGTGTAGTTTCCTTCCTTTCTTGGTTGTGGCTTTAGTAGAGGAAGGGACGTCTTCTACTTATGGTGTAGGAGGGGGTGAAAGGTCTCTCTGAGGATAAATATAGGCCTCCTTATCTATTTCTTCAACTTCCTTTATGACCTCTTGGTATTGGGTAGGGGCCATGTTCTTTCTTTTCTTGTTGGCTCCTACTAGAGAAATACTAGTGGATGGAAAAGGACTTGGTATCTTTGACTAAGGAGTGGCTGCTATGTCCAACTTCATGTGAGAAGAAACAATGAATTGTTCCCATGAGATGTTCCTCTTTCTCAATTCTTCTTATAACAACATTATAATAAACCCAGAATGAAAAATACTAGTATCCACAGCCTTTGATTTGGATTGAAATCTATTTGAAATTTTCCCTATGCTTCTCAACAAATAGAAACGAAAGTTCATTTCATCTTTACCAGTAAAATGAAGCAGAAGAGTTTATATGTTACTGGTATAATGCATTACACCTCCCCTCACATGTGAAGTATCTTTGGATGATATCCAACATCTTATCAAACTCTTCAACTAGATGACTTATTGGTACCCCTTTGTTACCCATGATTTTGGTCATCATGATGGTGTATTGATGATGATGTACTCAGGCTCCTAATAAGAACTTTCTCCTGAGAAAAGTGACATTCATCTCTTCCTAGAAAACATATTTTTGAAGAGAGTTCGTAGGTTGCCAATATCCTAGGGTGCGAGAATGACCCATTCTCGCAGGCTGCCTTCAGCTAGGGTGTGAACTTCTCGCACTGTGCTACATAGCTAGGGTGAGAACTTGTTCTAAAGCTTGGAAAAAGATGAAGTCTCGATGGTTCTAGAAGGGAATCTTATAGAGAATGGGTTGGCATTCGAATGGTTATCTTTTTACTGGTTTCCCTGATATTGTGGGATCATTCTTTTCCAAGTAACCATCTCATCCTCTCCTATATATTGATGGAATTCTCATGGAAAAGGTTAAGCAAGATACATTGGAGAATTGGTGAAAGAATTGTGTAAAGGACATAGATTGAACAAGAGCTTGGAGTCTCTAGCAAGTCTATCAAGAGGAATTGGATCTTCTTCATACAAGGATCGAGCAAGTGTGTGTGTGTTGAAACCAAGAGCCATCGAAAGGAATCTTGTGACATCAAGGCGATCAGCTTGTATCTTCTACTTTCGATTAATATGATACAGCGGCATGTCCTTTTCCCATAAAGTCATTCTTACTTTATTGTGTAATTCCTTGATCATACACATAAGTTGACGATTGAATATATTTTTCTATCTTCACTTTGGTTGGTTTTTGTTGTCTTGGTCTTGACCTTACGAGAGCATCGGAGCGAAGCAAGAGCAACAGAGACCCTAGGAAGCGATACAAATGTATGTTACTTGTTCCTTCCTACTAGCTAATTCAATGGTCATAACTTAGGGAAAGAGTCATGTCTTGTCCTGTTTTGTTCTAGATCTAGGTGGATCTAGGGAGATCTGTTAGTGTTCACACCTATCGATTAGTCCGATAACACCCTTTGGACAAGTTGTCAGTTTGATACTCTATCTTAAGGAAGTATTTGGAAAAGGATGCATTCAAAGCCATGGATTTAAACCATTTCTCTCCTATGATAGGAATCCCTGTGGCTACTAAAATGTAGGCTTTAGACACCCCAAACTCTAGGTATCCTACCTTAGTCTTCAGGCCATAAAAATGTGAGGCAAATTGCCTTTCCACATCAACATGACCTCTTTGCATGGTTTGGAAGAAATCAAGGCATCCCACTCTTTGAAAAACTTCTCTAACCATGGGCTCTGCCTCAAATAAATGCATGTCTGCAGGCTCAGTTCTAACCACAGTACCTCCCTTGTGAGATTTATTCTTCTGAGGCATCCCATAGGTCAGGATTAGAGGTCAAATATATGGTGAAATAAAGGCCACGAAAACAAAATGGAGGTATACTTCAATAGGATATTGATATTGAACAATGGTTGTCTTTTTCCCAGGACTCTCCCCTAACTCAAACTGCTTGCTAGCTTTGGAAAACAATGGCTGCAAATTTCCCTCCCCTTGACTGCTTATAGATCTCAAACTGAAGAATGGAAATAGGTGAAGGAAATTACTGTGATGGTCTTTGAAAATTGGTTAAAATCACTCCAATCCAAAGGTGAAGGAGGCAGAGGAAAAAAAGAGCGAGGTTTAGCAGCACTTTTGGGTAGTGCAATGTGCATACAAGGAGAAAATGTTTCTTAGGCAATTCAACTCTTCGAAAGAAATGTGAATGGTTTTCTAGTTACTGAGTGCCAGGTGACAATGATTGCAAGTTTGTATAGGAGAAAGTATAAAAATGTATGAAGGAAGGGATGACTTGCAGAGATGAACGCTACCCAAGCTCCAGGTGACAATTACTACCTCAAATTTGATATGTAGATGTTACCCATGATTTTGGTCATCATGATGATGTATTGATGATGGTGTACTCAGGCTCTTCATAAGAACTTTCTCCTGAGAAAAGTTACCTTCTTCTCTTTCCAGAAATCTCATTTTTAAAGGAGGTTCATAGGCTTCTAATACATTTTCCTGCGAGAATGACCTGTTCTCGTAGGCTGCCTTAAGCCAGGGTGTGAACATCTCACACTCTGTTGAACTGCTAGGGTGCGAACTCTTCCTAAAGAAAGGAAAAAGATGAATTCTCGATGCTTCTAGAAGGGAATCTTCTAGAAGGATGAGATGGCATTCGAATGGTTATCCTAGTAATGGATTCCCTGATATTTTGGGATCATTCTTATCCAAGTAACTAATTCATTCTCTCCTATATATTGAGAGAATTCTCATGGAAAAGGTTAAGCAAGATTCATTGGAGAATTGGTGAAAGAATTGTGTGAAGGACTCAGCATTGAACAACAGCTTGGAGACTCTAGCAAGTCTATCAAGAGGATTTGATCTTCTTCATGCAAGGATTGAGAAAGTGTGTGTGTCAGAGCCAAGAGCCATCGAAAGGAAGTTTGTGACATCAAGGCTTAGGTTGTAAGATTTACTTTCCATTAATATGATACAGTGGCATGTCCCTTTCCCATAAAGCTATTTTCACTTTATTGTGTAATTCCTTGATCATACACATAGGTTAACTGTTGAATATATTGTGTGATCTTCACTTTGGTTGGTTTGTGTTGTCTTGGTCTGGACTTTACAAGAGCATTGGAGCGAAGCGGGAGCAACAAAGACCCTAGGAAGCGATAATCAGGTATATTACTTGTTTCTTCCTCCTAGTCAATTCAACAGTTAGAACTTAGGGAAAGAGTAATATCTTGTCCTGTTTTGTTCTAGATCCAGGTGGATCTAGGGAGATCAGTTCGTGTCCGCACTTACAGATTAGTCTGATAACAGTAGAGGAGGTTAAACATGGGATACCTCGAAAAATCGATGATAAATTGGAATTCTGCAGATGTTTAGGAGAGTATCATGAGCATCTAGGCATCCAAATCCACCTCAGCAACAGATCCCATAGCACCTCTATCAATTGGTCTGAACTGATAGTTTTAGCAACGCCGAGTTTTTTGAACATTTCAAACTTTGAAAACCGTTAGAAATCTCATAAAGATCAAATCCTTGAGAGCATATTTTAACTAATTAAGGTGTTGCAAACAATTCAGACATGACATCAGCACTATGATAACGAATCATGGCAAAAATAAAGGACAAGGAGTGCACTACAGAAACTCCTAGTGAGTTGGCAATGCTCCTTTTTCAAAAAGTTGATTTGACCATTTTAAGAGGACAAAGGGACAACATGGAAAGGCTATGAAGGTATGAGTGAGGAGAGTGGCATGTCAAGTCAATTTGGTCATGGGGTGAGTTAGGCTTAGTGTCAAGTCATGAAGTGGGCCAAAACATAAGCCAAGAAAATGAACCTTGGCCAAAAATCTATGTGAGGGTCAAAACTTGAGTCATGAATTAAGGCTTCATTTATTCAAGGTAACCTAAGTAAATCACATTTTAAGAAAATAAATCAAAATTAAAAAATCTAAAGGCTCAGAAAATTTAAAACTAAGGGCTAAAGACCTAAGGAAACTTAGTGTGATAACAAGTCTGTTGAGGGGTACTAGGTCCCTTTAACTCAAGAGTAGGAACCAAACCCACCACGAAGGCCCAATTAGACTCTCCAGTGTTCGATGGTGGAGTGGTTCTCTATATATTTCGATCCAGCCAATTTATTGATGGGATTTACATAGTGATTTACAAGATATCTTCTTATGAAATTTCCTCTTTCAGTTTAATCATTCTCTTTTTGTATTTTCTTTATTAGATGGGTTTGATAAAAAGATGTGTGCTGGTATAAACCATATGGTAAAAGGGGGAGTCTTAAATACTGAAGAAGTCTGAGCTTGGGATAACCCTTGTGCTCAAACATGCAGACAACGATATTCACACCTGTGACAAGCCTAGTACTAATACATTAACTTGCTAGTATTTCAATTATTGACTGAGATACAATTATCGAAAGAAAACATACATGCAATAAAATGATGGCAAGAAAAATAGTTTCCTTATCTCTAGCATTAATCACACATTAACACAACGATTTTCCTTCATCATTAGAGACCAGAATTACAAAAATATTGAAACAACTAACTTATCAATAGATTTAGAAACTCTTAATCATTACAACTTCCATTCATGAAATAAAGTAGGAAGTAATTCCTCCTCAGATCCGATCCCACAATGCCTTTGATGAAAACAAAAGTTTGTCTCCGGTCCTAAACAAGACTTCTCAATTAAGATAGTTCTGAAATAATTATTTACAATTCCAAAAATAAGGGTCTTTTCCAAAACCATCGACCACTACTAAAAGGTCAATCATCTTATTTATAATGAATCACTAACTAAAAATAGTTATTAAAAGTGCAAGCTAAGTAAAACAAAATATCACCACATGGCACTTTCATCTCTCTATCTTCTAAGAATCATCAAATAATTTCACTGAAGTGGATGACTCTTATCATACTCTGACCATTTGAAAAAGATTTCCTCGCATGTGTTGGCATATGGGAACCTATGTTGGTCCATTGGGGACGAAAGTATTTCTTTCACTTCTACTACCCGTGATGAATACTTGACTATTTTGACACTTAACCGCTGCAAAACTGCTCGAGCTTTAATCAGACGCTCCATGAACTATTGTACTTGATCTAGTGCCATGCTCGCCACTTTTGCTATCCCTTTTGTCCCCGTTGAGTCTTGTTCTACATGTTACTTGACTATGTCATGCAGGTCGACAAAGTCCTCGGGTGAGATGAATTCTAGGAGGTCGATGTCCTTCATCTCTTAGTTAATTTTTACCCAACTTCTTTCGCAATCGGCCCATTTATCTTGAATCTTCCACTGAGGTTCCTAGGCCATTTTCACCGAATATTTGGCCACTTTCCTGATTCAATCTATGTTGTTGTCCCTCAACACCCGAATGTCATTCTCTTTGGTGCCTTGGCCCTTTTGAACCGCGCTTTTGTAATCGATCCTTTCCACTACTTGGTGAGCCTTCTCATACCACCTTTCCATTTCCTTACAGGTCATTAGTGCCATAAGGGTGTTTTCCTTAAAATAGACTATTCCTGTTGTGAAAAGGTGTCATTCATTTGTGAATTTGGTATAGGAATCTTGTAACTTGGTCCTCAAAAACACCGTGGCTTGTGTGGAGTCATGATAGTATTTTTCCAAATGGAGCAGATGCTCCAACTCCTTTTCATCCCTTTTTTCTTTATCCAATGTGGCATTTGTGATAGCCATCCATGTGTTGATGAGCTCGGATGTCTTGGCATGTTTTGTGTTGAGAAGCTTCTCCTCTATGGTTATGAGAGTTGAACTATTCAACGCAAGCCTCCTCTTCTTAGTGGTTCTCTTCACAATGGATTTTCTCTTTTGGTCATAGGTGATCACTTGTATATCGGCGACCTCATCAACAGGTTCAGGGATTTGTTGTTCTACCCAGGTTAGAGTATTTCCTAGGCTCCCGACTATGTGTACCTATTCTAGGATGGGTTCTTGAAATTCTTCCATATGTCATGATGGCTTGGTATCTTTTTGTTTCTCATCGGATGGTAACATATCGGCCAAAACTAAAGAACCAGGGGTAGGTTTGTTACTTAATTTGTAACCGGTTGTCAAAATGTCGAGTTCTCACTGTGGAATTTCCTATTTCTGGCCGCTCGATCCTAGATCATCCCTCAATCTATCCATTGGGGTTCCTGACATATTGAGAAACTCAATGTATAAGACACTTTCAACCTCATGCTTGATCTACGGAAGGTTCTAAATTGGAACATCAAGACCTAGGGTAGATGCTCTCTCGGGTTCCCTTTCCTCTGTAATCTACACTGGAGCCACCATGGACACCTCCAAACTCTCCTCATAATCATATATGGTTATTAAGTCGAACAAGGGATTTAGTACCCTTGTCCTTCCAGGTGTCCTTTCTATCTCAGGCTGGGTTGAAATTACCCCTGTTGATATGATCTATGGTGGTGGAAATTCAAGGTTTTCTGGCCCGGTGATTTCTTCAAGTTGTATTGGCTCCAGGCCACTTGGATCTCCTCTTCTTTCGATTGGATCATCAACAGGAATCCTCGACATCTCTATCATATCAGTGTCATTTTGCAACTGATCAATGATTATATATGCCCCTTCTAGCAAGAGCAATCCCCTTCTTTGTGCCTCTATAGTATCTGCAACTCTGATTTCTTCCCTGGCTCTAAGGGCCTCTTGAGCTGAATGCTTTATTGTCTCCACTTGTTCATCCATTCTCATGACCTTGAACCTGGTCATATTTGGATTGGTCATCCTCTATGATACCTCCTCCCAGTCCTGAGCGCATTCTATGAAAATTTCATCCTCAAATTTATCATGCGCGTATGGCCAACAAGATTATACTTGTGAAGCATGTTGGAGAACCAGGACTTTAGGGTCGTGCTTGTAGAATTGGCCTGTCGGGAAAATGAATTCAAGTTATCTCAACCCTTCTTATTTGTCTTGAGTAATGTACTTTACCAGATAAAACCCCACATAGAAACCGTAGGGTATGAAAGCCCATTTTTTGTCCTTGACTAGTGTGTCATTATAGCCCTGCAGGATGGTCTGATAACAGATTTATCCTACAATGAGCTGGTCTGGGACGTGGGAAGGGAGTATATGCAGTTCTCTGGTGGCCTCAAACACCCTGATATAGGTTGAACATTCATCCAAATACCAGTGGCCTACCTTCGCTACCATTTTCTTAGCCGCTGTGGATAATCTTGGGAATTCCTTCTTAAATATAATAAAATTAATACAAGCGATGAATTCATCGCAGATGAGTGTGTAGCATGTTTTATAATTGTTATCCCATAGTATGTTGAGATAAATGTGGAATGTGAGCTCTGCAACATGCCAACTCAAATTCATGTTGACGAAGACATTTCTCGCACAAATGACATCGCACAGGTACGAGGCCATGTGGAAAGTGGGTGTTTCCCCTTCGTTTGGCGTCTGAGCCTACTATACACAGATGCTCAATTTTTTGGAAATTATCTCTCCCCAGTTGAAACTTCTTCTGAAGATCGCCACTGTGTAGGCCAAGGGCATCCACTCGGCATCCACTCTTCTGAGAAATTGGAGAAGTTCTTCTCTCCATATAGTCGGTAGATGAGAGCCATAACATAGATGTATGGCTCCCTCAACTTAACCATCCCATACCAACCATTACTCTGGTTGGTAAAATTCTTGTCCTCCTTCCACCATGAGGCCATCAGTCTGTTGGTGTCATGGAATTCATAGAAATTCACCACAAAGTCCATGATTAGTCACTCCTCTGGGTCTTTGAGATTTTAGTATTTTTGGGCTTCTGTCGGGAGGAAAAATCCAACACACCCGCCATTCTAATCATTGATTAAACACTTATGTGCATCTGTGTGGTCGATTAACCATTTCAAAACTTCTATGCAAGGGAAAATTAGGGTTCTGCTGGATACCATGTGAAAATATGACCGTCGAATGTTTGGGAGCACTTGGTCATCGAGAACCCTTACATCCATGTCGTTGTGTGGGATATACTCTAGGTACTCCTCCCAGTTGATACTGTTGAAAAGGTCCCCCCACTGTGGGAGCATTACTTTGGATCTGGTAACTGCTTTTGTATCACTGAAGACTAGAGGCTGGAAAAAATCTTTCTTTGTTGAGGTTTTTATGACCAGCTCTACCCTGGGAGTGTATTCCAGTCACCTCATTGTAGCAGGAGAAGAAACTTCACTTGTCTCATCTTCCTTTAGCTTGGGTGCTCTCGGAGAGCATTTGGTGGTTCGATTTCTTGGTGGAATTTTACCTACAGTTGGAACATAGTTTAGAGACCGTGTAAGAAATCAGATGCATATATAAATCATGACCATCGAAGTGACAAACTTGAAAACATACCTATGCATATTGTTTAACTTGTTTTGATGATCTGAGCACCAACATAGTCTCAAGACACTTTCTTTTCTTCTTCAGATGCTTTGGCATTCAAACTTGTGCACATAATGAAATTGTTCAAAACTGTTTTATAGATTTAAACAGGGATGAACTTACCTTATCACATCATCCATTCAATTCGAGTTATGAGTGTATTTTTATTAAATATTCCCCCAGATCTTCATAGACATTTAAAATTAAATTGGATTGTGGGTTGACGATGCGGGCACGGGTTGTAATGTGGCCTATCGGTGATTTCAAATTGTTGTTGTTCAATCGGCGCACGAGGTAGCAACAAATGTAGGATGAAGCATTAACTGTTTTATTAAATGTCAGAATCCAATTGTATCTCATGCCAGAAACATCCCATCATTTCATTAATCTGATTGGTGAGTCGGGGGTCAGGATTGTGCTTTGAACACTTTTCATTGATATCCTTTTGTAAAAGCTTTGACGTTGATCGATCTTGTCGTACAGAGATGATGTGGAAAAGATAACTAGGAGGTGTGACTAGGACCCAGGGAACCCTAATATGACTTGGGATGAAACTAGGTCATACAACACCCTTACGCTATAAAGACATGTGGCACTCGAGACCAACATCTTCATTTACTCGTGTTAATCGGAATCGAGACTTTCTTCAAGCTATACGTTCTAAAAATCGATCCTATCTTGTCGACACTGAAAATTATCAAGGATTGGAGAATGGTGATAAACCTACCCAAGTGCTCTTGGATCAACTCTCATGAAAAAGTCTCGATGCCAAAAATGTATCGGCGATTGGAAATATGTTTGTCGTAGAAAAAAATGATTGTTTTAACCTTTCTATATTTCTCTGACCCTAATAAAGCACATCGATCATTGACTATCGATGATTCTTTATGGCCTTTGTCAATGTATATCCTTCCTGTATTGTGTCAATGTTGATGGGAATTGGATATCTCTTGAAACTTTGTGGTGAAGCACTTACGCAAACCAAATCCACCTTCTGTCGATGGTGCATCGGTGATTGACGACTATTGTAATTGTGCGGCCACCTTACCTGCTTGAATTTTTTCGACACCGAACATAAGCACATTAGGTGAAATGTTAGCTGCAGATTCTTAATTCGAATGTCAGGTTCTTTTAGATACGAGGTTTCATAAGTTCAAACAAACCTGACTTGATTGATAAGAGTCATGAAAAAAAAACAAAGATAAACCATTTCCCACAGTGAAATAAATTTAGACAGTAAAAGAAAATAAGTGGTACCCAAAAAGTGATAATATTTCATAAGTCTCTTAGGGTGTGTTGAACGCTCAACAGAGTCAAGGATTGTGTTTGAAGCTTGTTGGGCCCTTCATTTTGTTATTATAATTTGTGCAAGGAATGCTATTGATCCAGGATCTTTTCATCGAGTGACTTATAAATAATTGCATTAAATGAGAATAAATTAAAGTGCACCTTTAAAGAAGGAAAAGCTCAATAATGAAGAGACATAAGCATCAAATCTGAACACAAAAACTTGATAAAGGATTTCATCCCTTATGGAATACGTCTCCAGGTCCTTCTCTCAAATGGGTAGGATTTTTCATTAACTTAGCAAAATAATTTGGCAAAATACATAAGTATACCTCATTCTAAAATCAAGTTGTAGAAGTATTTCTCATATTAGAAAACAAAAAACACCACTGAATTTGTGGCATTGAATTACCGAAAAATGATTGTCTCCACACCTCGATCTGACTCTAGCACTCCCAGGCCCAAGAAGAATTCCCTCTCAGTTTCTGTGCCCTGCAACCTGCAATAAATGTTGACATATTTTTCTCGAACTACGTGCCTGACCTTACCCATGCGTACCCCTTTCCAAGCCCTGGGTGGATGTACCTTTTAAATAATTAAATGGGTGTTGTTTACAACATTGGTTCATTGGTCAGTTGGTTATGGAACATATATTAAGATGTTAATAAGGGGGAGGTCCTAGGGTCAATCCCATGGGCCTCCACTTTTGGATTGACTGTTGTAACTTATATATGTGTGTGTGTGTGTGTGTGTGTGTGTGTGTGTGTGTGTGTGTGTGTGTTTTGCTCCACTACTTTGGTGATGGTTCCATCTGTTGGTTGGTTGCAAAATTTGGCAAACCAACCAAATCTTATTTTTTTCAAAATTTTGATCACGGGTTGTCATTGGGCATTTTCCCACTGCCACACGACAACCCACGACTGGGCCTTTTGGCAGCCACCTATTGTACCACGTCAACCACTGCATCGTCAACCTACCATGTCAATGCCATGTCAATGTATGGATGTCACTTCAGCTGCCAAATCATATTTCCATGTCACCATGCCACATCAGTGCCACATCACTATATGGACTATACAAACTTCCAAGTGGAAAAATCTTACTGGTCCATAGAATGACCCAGAAATGCCAAATATGGGTGACACGTGGCAGCCTTTGGTGTTGCCATGTCACCATGATGACATCAGCATGACATGTGTCACCTCTTGATCATGCAACATATGTTTTAAGGATGTTGACATTATCCATACTAAGGCTCACATCAGCAGTATGGACGCTGACTCATCCCCCTACTAACTAGGCTAAGTTGACTAAACTTTGACCATGGATATCTTTCGATCTGTAACTCTGTTTGATGAGCCATTTTCATCACTAGAAATATTGAGATGTTCTCTTCGTGATGAAGTTATTTTCACTAAGTTTTGAGAACTTTGAATTTTTTTCCCTTTCTTTGTCTGTTGAGGCCACTCTGAGCGTCCTGAGTTGCTTCTGTGAGTTTTGAGTTGTTCTTAGTCTTTTCTAGATTGTTTTTGGATCATTCCTTCCAACTGAGAGATTTTTGGTCTACCAAAAAATTTCATCAATCAACAAATAAGTGCGGGAAAAGTTTCCTCACCTTGTCCTTCTCAATCCACTTTGCCTTTCTTGGATGTGTGCCCTTTAAGCCTACTCGAAGATAATCAACATCGCCCCTACATGAATTCCTCTTAATTTTGTCTAGGATGATATATTCCTTTAACTCATCCAAGTACCCAGGATAAAAATAATAAATTGAAGGTATTGAGACTTCCTCATCCTGATCCATGATCATGGGAGGCTAAAAAAGTTTCAAGTTCTCTACATTTACAACCAAGTAAATCTGCATATAAGGTGGAAGATCTAGATGAAAAGCATTGGTACCACTTTTTTCCAAGATAGTGAAGTTCCATAAAGAATGGGCTTGAGTTTCTTTCCTTCACCCTTAAATATCTCCTTGTTGATGTGAAGCCATACCTAGTCTCCAAATTGGAACTGATGATCAACCTTGTGCTTGTCATGTTGATCTTTATACTATGCTTGAATTTTCTCCAACTGTTCATTGAATTCTTGGTGCACCTGTTGGATCCTCTGGATGAACTTGTGGGCTCTGTTCTCTGTTCTATCTACATTTGCATTGACATCTCTCCCATACATCAATTCCAAAGGAACTTTAGGTAGGTACCCAAAACATGTCTCAAAAGGTGAACTCCAAGTGGAGGAATGTAAGGCTTGGTTGTAAGCATGTTTTACATAGGCTATGTGTTCATCCCATAACTTGGGATTCTTGTTGTAGTATCCTTGAAGCAAAAGTACCATTTTTCGGTTTACAACCCCTGTCTCTCCACCGATTTGTGGATGGAAATCAGTTCTCCTCTTCAATTTGGTGTCCATAATTCTCCACAAGCTTGTCCAAAAATCCCCAAGGAATCGAGTATCTCGATCCAAGATAATGGATGTGGGTAACACAAAATGAACCCAAATATACTGAAAGAAGAGATTAGTAGTCTGCTCAGCAGTGATCTACCTTTTACATGGAATCAAGATACACATCTTGTTGAACCTATCCACTACAACATACAAATAGTCATGACCCCCTTTTGACATTTTTAAACCCCCTACAAAATCCATGGAGACACTTTCCCATGGATGGGATGGAACAAAAAGTGGTGAGTATAGCCCTAGTTTTCTATTAGTGGGCTTACAAGTAGAACACATCACACACCCCTTTACATATTTAGTTACAATTTATTTCATTTGAGGCCAGTAACAAAACCTCTGCAAATGAGCCATAGTTTTTCCTACCCCAAAATTCCCAGAAACAAGAGAAGTGTGAGCTTCTCATATTACATGGACTCATTCACTTGTAGGAATACATAGCTTTCCAAGATGGTAGAGTAGTTTTCCCTGCAGACAATAGTTCTCTACCTTGTTACTTGTACGCTTTTTGTACTTCATTACCAAATGAAATTGTTTTAGAAAACCCATCCATCTGTAGTGTCGATATTGTTGTAGTTTGGTTTGTGCTTGGAGATACTGTAAGGGTTGGTGATCTGTATGTATGATTGTTTCCTTCCCTAACAAGTAGTGCTTCCATTTTTTTATGCTTTGAAAAATGCATACAACTCTTTATCATATGTAGGATAGTTAACAACAACTTGGTTAAAATTTTCAGAGTGGTAACATATAGGCTTATGATATTGCATCAATACTACACCCATGGTGTATCCATTGGCATTTGTCTCGATCTGAAAAGGCTGTTGAAGAATCAACAGTGTTAATACAAGTGCGGTAATGATATTCTCCTTCAAAGTGTCGAAATCTTTTTGTTGCTTTCCTTCCCACTAAAAAGTGTTCTTCACACTGGTTAAGGAATGCAAAGGAGCTGTTATAAAGGAGAAATTTGAAATGAACCTCCTCCAATATTGAACTGCACCTAAGAAGCTTCGGATCTCGGTTACACGTTTTGGCTCATGCCAATTTACAATTACATCAATCTTGGAAGGATCAATTTTTAATTGTCCTCCTCCTACAATATGACCTAAGTATACAAATGCAGTCTTGTGAAATTCACATTTAGAAAATTTAACATACAACTTTTCCCTTTGAAAAGTATCCAATACTTGCTTTGCATGCCTCACATGTTCATCCCAAGTCTCGCTAAAAATAAGAATGTCGTCTAAATATACAATTACAAAATCATATAGGAAAGGCCTGAATACATCATTCCTCGTATGCATGAAAGTTGTTGGAGCATTACAAATCCCAAACAGCATAACTAACCACTCAAACAATCCATGTTTGGTTTTGAAGGTAGTCTTCCATGAATCATGTTCTGCAACCCTAATTTGATGGTATCCACTACGCAAATCCAACTTATTGAAATACACAACATTATTTAACTAATCAAGTAAATCATCTATACGAGGAAGAGGTATCAATTTTTCACCGTGATTTTATTTAAGGCCCGATAATCGACACACACTTACGATGTTCCATCTTTATTTGGCACCATCATGATCAAAGAACCACAAGGAGATGAAATGGTCCTGCTGACCCCTTGATCCAATAAGCCCTGTACCTTCTTCTTGATCTCTGTCATCTCCACAATTGACATCTTGTACATGCCCACATTAGGAAGGGGAGAATCTTGTTGAATAGGTATCTCGTGTTGGAATTCCCTCTTAGGAGGTAACCCATCTGGTTCCTGGAAAATAGCATAATACTTAGAAACAATATCAATTAATTCTTTCTTATGAGAAGGATCACATCCTTGGAAAGCGTCGAATGTTACGACATATTTCTCTCTTGAGAATATGAGTACATATCTCTTATTAGTGTTTATGAGTCTCTTCATTTGTCCTACACTAAAAGTGTTGTGTTTACCCTCATCTTGTGAGCTCTAACAATATCTTCCATGCCCCCTTTAGTAAGGTGGTACTTGTTCTCATGACAAAAGAAGACTTCTTTTCGATCATAAATATAAGGACTTCCCAACACTATGCCACATATATCAAGCGATACAACATCCAAATCCACTTCATCAATCAACTTCGAAGCAATAGAAAATCTGACTCTACATTTTTTGGTAACATTAAGTTTTTACACATACCTAACCAAGAGGATAAGGCTTTGGATGTGGTTTCGTTTCAAGACCCATATTTTTGACAAATGCTTCAGATATCAAGTTTACTTGGGAACCGGGATCAAATGATGTATCTATCTTAGTTTGTTTAGATACAACCCTTATGTGAAATAATTCATTCCTCTTTCATTCATCATCATGAGATTCATTATTGGAATTTGACCTAGAATGAATTTAATCTTTTCCTTGTACTCCAACCATTGTGATCTTTCCTTGGTCTCCTGAATCAAAACCAATATCTTGTTTCACTATAGCAACAATTTTTGTCTTCCCCTTTCCACTTAATTGTTTCGATCCCTTTTTTGGATGCAATTTCCAGCAATGTTCATCATCATGACCTCTTTTCTTGCAATGAGTGCAATATGGCTTTCCTTCTTCTCTCTTCACTATGGCAGTCTTCTTGTCCTTCCTTTTAAACTTCTTAAAAAAATTTATGTGGGATATTGAAAGGTTTCTTTGGGGGATTTTCTTGAACATGATTTCCCCTATTCTCAAGGTGAGTGGCTTGCACACAAACTTCATCAAGATTGGTGGGGTTAAACAAGAGAAAATTATGACGAATATAACTGTGAAGTGCACCAATATACTTGATTAAAGTTTTGTAAGAATCCAAAGGAATGTTTAATTCTAGAGCTTTCTTCCTAAATTCTTCTGTGAAACTTTGTACAGTTTGACCTTTACTTTCCTTAAAGTTTTCCATTCCATCATTGCTTTATGTAAATAACCCAATAGACAAAATTTATTCCTTATTGTTGATTTAAATTTTGACCATGAGGAAAGAAGATTACCACTTACTTTTTGTCCTGAAGTTTTTTCTCCCACCATACAAGAGTGGTTCCTTCCAACCAAACAGAAGCCAATTGCACTTTAACTTCCTCTTCATCAATATGTTGAACAAGACAATATACTTCAACCTCTCGGATCCAATTATCTAGCTTTTTAGGACTAGCATCTCCATTAAATATAGGTAAAGAAAATTTTACATCAAACTTTAGTAATGGTTTCTTAAAAGAGGCTTTATGGCTAGAATGATGAGAATGCTTAGAGGAAAAAGAGTTAGAACTTGATGGTGAATATGTAGGCTTAGGAGGGTCTCTTCCATCCCCTTGGTTTACCGAAGCATCATCATCAACCTGTGCTTCCTTTTTCTTCCCTTTCTTCTTCATCCTCTTCTCATACTCTCCATACATTTGCTCGACCATTTCTGACATGTGATAAAAGACCATATGAAAAATTTTCTCCTGTTTATCATGCTTGTATTCTTCTTCCATTTTCTTCCTTTGAGATGCATGACCAACTTCGAGATTTAAATTCTTGAGAGTTCCTTCACCTTGCTTATGCTTGGCCCTAGTAAGCATTCACACTCAACAATTCAAGTCAAAGACCATTGCTCTGATACCAACATGATCTAGGATATTTTCATAGAGTGACTTATAAAGAATTGCATTAAATGAGCATAAATTAAAGTTCACCATTAAAGAACGAAAATCTCAATAATGAAGAGACATAAACATCAAATCTGAACACAAAAGCTTGATAACGGAGTTTGTCCCTGGTGGACTACGTCCCTGGGTCCTACTCTCAAATGGGTAGGATTTTTCATTAACTTAGCAAAAGAGTTTGGAAAAATACATAAGTATACCTCATTCTGAAATCAAGCTGCATAAGTATTGCTTGGATTAGAAAACATACAGCACCAGTGAATTCGTGGCATCAAATTACCCAAAAATGATTGTCTCCATGCCTCGATCCGACTCTGGCACTCCCAGGCCTAAGAAGAATTCCATCTTGGTTTTCATTCCCTACAACCTACAATAAATGTTGGCATACTCTACCTCAAACTATGTTCCTGACCATACCCACGCACGCCTCTTTACTAGCCTTAGGCAGATGAACCGTTTAAATAATTAAATGGGCATTGTTTACAATGTTGGGTCATTTGTCGATTGGTTATGGTGCATATATTAAGGCATTAATAAGGGGGGAGGTCCCGGGGTCAAGTCTACGGGCATCCCCTTTTGGCTTGAATGTTGAAACTTAGATATATATTTGAATATCTGTTGCTCCGCTACTTTGGAGATGGTTCTATCCGTTGGTTGGTTACCAAATTTGGTGGGGTCCTGCCAGATTTGGCAAACCCACCAAATCTTTTTTTTTTTTTTAAATTTCGATCACGAGTTGTCATTGGGCACTTTCCCAATGTCACATGGCAGTTCATGCTTGAGCCACATGAAAGCCACCTATTGGACCACATCAAACATTGCACCCTTATCCTTCCACGTCACTATACAGACTGTACGGACTGCCACATGGCAAAATCTTACTTGTCCACGAAATGGGTGACACATGGCAGCCTCTAATGCTACCACGTCACCATGTTGATATAAAAATCACACATGTCACCACCTTCTCATGAAATGTATGTTGTACATATGTTGATGTCATCCGTACTAAGGTTGACATCAGCAGTACGGATGCAGACTCATTCCCCCTCTGACTGGGATAGTTTGACCAAACTTTGACTTCAAATATATTTCTATCCATAACTCTGTTTGATGAGTCATTTGTGTCGATGGAAATCTTGTGACGTGCTCTTCACGATGATGTCTTTTTCACTGCATTTTGAGCGCTTTGAATTTTTTCCCTTTCTTTGTCTGTTGAGGCCATTCTGAGCATCTTGAGTTGCTTCTGTGAGTTATGAATTGTTCTTAGTCTTCTCTGGATCCTTTTTGGATCAGATACAGTCCCAATTTTGGTAAGCAGAAGTTGTGCAAGTCATAGAGGAGATGGACAGCATAATGAGGAAAGAAACTGAAAATGGTTGGAAAGAGAGCGCAACACCAGCCTAAAGAAAGTAGTTACAACATAACAAGAAAAGAAAGCATTCAAAGCCTTGAACCTGAAGATTCCAATTGGATTATATATATGAGATGAATATGATTGTAAAGGGTTCGGATGGAGATGTAATTCAAATAGTTGTTGATCCTCACTATTCAATTGTTATTTTCCATTTGGGGTAAAGGTTAGTTGGAGTTCTAGAGTATGGGTTTGGAACCAGACCAAGGCTGTAATAGAGTCATGTCCTATTGTAATGTTGGAAGAGAAAGGATTTTGGTTAAACTTTTGTCTCAGTAACATAGATTTTTGTTTTTAAGCTTTGGCATGACCGAATTGTGTCTATAACTAAGTAGAATCATGTAATTGAGAAGAACTATATGATGCTCATACAAAGAGAGACCCAAATTTTGAAATTATTTTGTCTGTTTATCTTCAGATTATCTTGAATGTTTCTTCATATTATCTTTATGTCAGATATGCATAATTGGATATAGCTTCTTTATGAATGAAACACAACTTTTTTTTCTTTAAACTAGATTAGGAATGTTCAAAGAGTTCTGGGTTTAATCTATCTTGTGCAAGACTAAAAATGATCTTGAGATTGTATGGATTTGTCTAAGTATTCTTCTTACCCGTCCCTATTTTCCTCGTCTTGGTTGCACTTCGAGTGAGACTTCTTCTCTTCAAGGAAGATGAAAATGCCAATGCTCTAGACTACTTCGGTATCTTTTGTTGGTAACCTGAGAAGGACCCTGGTCTGATCAATTCCACACCAATACGTTGCACTTTATCTTATTTTTGCACCCCTTCTGTTGGTTCTAGCCCCTTATACTTTCTTTTGAGTCCTGTGTTAGGGACTCTAGAATGTCCAGGAAGATTGCCTACATCATTCGTCGAATCCTGTTCATCCTCACTTATTTCTTGGTCTTCATCCTCTTCTTATGGCCATGGCTTGTCTATTGGATTCTTTCATTCGTCCTCCCAGTCAGTGATTATTAAGTGTATGTCTTTGAGTGTCAATTGGTAACTGGTTGGAAAATCTTATTGTGCAATATCATTTTTGTCTTGCACATACAGATGGTGCATGTCAGCTCTGAATCATGCGACATCCCTCTATGGGATGACTTCTTCCTCTGGTATGCACAGTGTGGTCTCTATGATAGTAGTAATGAGCTACAGATAGGTATAAAAAGTGGCGTTACTTTAATTATGTCGTCTCTTGAGTGTTTTGCGCCACAAGTTGGCATACTTAATAGCCAAAGTGTTGCAACCTGAAGTATGCATGTGCTAGTAAGACACGGGATCTTGCCACCCAAACATCTCAATGAGGATGAGAATCTATGCATAGTTAAATCTAGTTCCCTTCTCTCGGGCTTCCGTGCTATCTTGTAAAAATTGGATAACTAAAAATGTCACCCAATTCATCTGAACTCCTTCCTTACATTTCTCTTCTGCTGAAATTACTGTCATTGGCACTTCATCTCCGTGACATTCGCACAACAGTTTGCAAGAAAAAAATTTCATTTCAAACTTGACATCCTTGTCACTATTTCTCTTCACATCCAGAACCCTCTTTCCTATGAATATGTTGATTTTTTCTTTCATGGCTTCGGAGAGGACTCGCTCTCCCATTTTGTGGAACAATAATGAGGGGTCTTTTCCTACTTTGTTCAAACCTGTGATACACACAATTAACGCAGTATCAAACGAGAGTTTCCCCCATGAATGCAACTGAGTAACACCTTTACACAGGCATTAACTTATGTACTTCATCAGAAATGTGGAATTTTGAATAAGTTCAGTATCTTGGATTTCTCCAAGTATGACGCCCATTCTTGTGGCTCTAACAGCATTGCCCCTGAGCCTGGGGTGGTATTTGTGTATAAATACTGATCCCTGGACAACTTAGGGAACTTTTGTGTTGAAACTGATGTCGACCAGAACTGGTGCTATTGGAAATGGTTACTTTACATTCATTGGTACATTTACTGGGGGCACCTCATCATTCCTTGGAGGTAAATAATCTTTGTGAAAAAATGATGGTGGCACCAAATTTGAAGTTTCTTCTACCTCCTCGACCTCCACGTATGTTACTGGTAATTTTGGTTGTTTCATTGTTGCAGTGGATGGTCCTCCAACTCTTGGTGGTGCCATTTTACTTGTATGATGGATGCTTGGATGAGCTCTGTGTGTTTGTGCAGGTCGCGTTAACTTGTCTATGATGGTTCGACTTTGTTTGCTCCTTTTTGCATGGAACAGTGACTTAGAGTCTACTACCTTCTTGTTGTGTTTGTTCTTTCATGCCAAGTATATCTGTCTCATTCAACCTTAACTGCCTTGTCCAATCCCTCGTTGAGGTTGGTGACTTGGTAACTAAATGCTCCTTTATTTTAGAATTCGTCTTATGATTTTCCTCTCGTGTTGTTGATATGTTCATGATTTCTGGTGGATTTTTCTATTTAATACTTATACGATGCTTTTATGACTTGTCACTCCTGCATCCTAACTGTCGTTTCCATGCCTTATTTCTTTTAATGGTATTTTCGTTGTCAAACTGCGCATTGGTTCTTTGATATTTTAGTTGAATACTTTGTGGTTGGGCTTGTCTGTATCTTGTCTCTTAACTTGGTGCAAGGTTGTTTTTGCATGTGATGATCAGTCCAGCTACGAAAGTTCGGATACCTTGGGACACAAACACTCTTTTTATTTTTCCTCTATCTTCTTTTTATTTTTTTTCTTTCCTTTTCTCTACTTTATGTTTCTTTTTTCTTCTTTTTATTATGGTACAATTACTATAATACAAGGTTTCTAACGCAACCTAGATTACTGCACAAATTGTCTACTGTCTCTATAGAGTTTCAACTGACTCCCATTCACCATTCCTTCAAGGATTTTTCCATCCAAAGTTTCAAACCGCGCAACACCCGTCTCAATTATTTTCTGGATCACATAGGGACCTAACCAATGCATACAAAACTTCCCTGGATACTTCATATAATTACTGTCATATAGTAGTACAAAATCGTCGATTTGAAATTTCTTTGGTTTAATGTGTCGATCATGCCACGCCTTATCTCTAGATTTTTGAACTTGTTGATGAAATCCTACAACAAATGGGTCTTCCTCAAGTTGTACTAACTATGCCAACCTATCCTCTATCGCACCAGTATCCAAGAGCTCAATGATTGTTGCAATGGGAATGTTAGCAAGAATCAACTCCATTGGAATTATTGCTTCTTGTCCATAGACCAACCGGAAATGTGTTTGTCCTGTCAACTTCTTACTTGTATTTATGTAAGCCCAAAGTATGATAGGAATTCATAAGTCCCAATCATCTCTGCCTACATTTCATATCTTTGTCAAAGCATTCTCCAACATATTATTAAAAGCTTCCACTGTTCCATTGGCCTATGGGTGATATGGTGTACTCTTTTGATGATGAATCTGAATCTCCTCATTCAATGTTAGAATTATTTTGTTCAGAAAGTGTGTACCTTGATCACTAATTAAGATGCGTGGAAATCCAAATCTTGTGACTACATTCTCAAATAGAAACCATGTATTAGTCTCTGCAGTACAATCAGTAACTAGATTTTCTTCCTCTCACCTTGTCAAATAAATACTCTATCGCAGTGATGATGTACCTTGTGCATGATTGTCGTGCTTATGGATTGATTGGTCCTACAAATTCAATGGTCCACTTATCAAATTATTGCAACATAACTTACATATTTAACTACATCTCATATCTCCTAGATGGTTTTCCCACTCTTTGACATACGTCACAGGTCTGGCAGTACTCCACATTTTTGTGAAGCATAGCCCACCAAAGCCCTACGCATAAAATATTTTTTTCCATATCTCTTCCTGCATAATGTCCTCTAGAAATTCCATCATGCGCTTCTTCAATTATAATTGACATTTCATGTTCTAGTACACAACACCTCAATATTCCATCAGCCCCTGGATTATATAAATTCCCTGCAATCAACTGATAATTTGTTGCTTTCACTACCAATTGCTTCTTCTGTGCAATTGCCATTTCGGAAGGAGCCATACTTGTACTTATAATTTCCACCGTGTCTGAGAATTAATCATCCACCATCCTTATTGCAAATAAATACACATATGGGAGGCTATCATCTAAATTATCGACATCCTCGTCTGTCAATATGTGTGAGGGATGATCTTTTCCTATATTCATCTTCCCTAGTTTTACTATGACCTCAAATTCATATTCAAGAAATAATAACAAACATTTGCATATCATTCCTCCTAATACAGGCAGTTGACTAATTACTTTAATGCAGAATGGTCGATATACATCTTGAAGTGGAACCCTAGTAAGTAGTGCCTGAACTTATGTAGCGCATAGACCATTGTCAATCCTTCGCGTTCTGTAGTGGTATAATTCATTTCATATGTAGACAACTTCCTTTTTGCAAACGTGGATGGATGATAAATGTCCCCTTCTCTTGGTTGTGACATAAGTACGCCCAATGCTATGGATGATGCATCTACATGTACATGGAACTCCTTGTTCCACTCTGGAACATGAAACATGACTTCCTTCTTCAGTAACATTTCCATGGGTGTTGTAATTTGCGCATATCCTTTGATAAATTTCTTGTAATAACATGTATGACCCAATGTTTCCCTCGGTTGATTAACTGATGTTGGAGGTTCCAAGTCCAAAATTATTGAAATCTTGGCTATATCAACCAATAGCCCTTGTTTTCATACTACATGTCCTATTAGAATCCCAAACGGCGCAGAAAAGATACATTTCTTTAAGTTCAAGGAAATTTGACACGTTCTACAACGATCTAACATGAGTCAAAGAAATTCTATATGATTCTACAATAAATTGAACACTGTCCAATCATCCAAGTAAAATTGCAAGAATTTGTGGATGAAATCCGTGAATGTTGCCACTACTACCCTAGAAAACACCACAAAGAGATTCTTTAATCCAAATGGCATAAATTTATATTTATAACTTCCCCACTCCATCGCAAAAGTGGTCTTGTGTCTATCCTCCTAGGTGATTCTTATCTGATGGTACCTAGATAATCATCTGTAAAAGAATAAGTCTCTTAACCTACTATGTTTTCCAGTACTTCATCCATGAATGGCATGGGGAATGGATCATGTAAGCATGTGTCATTCAATTTCCTTAGATCCACATGAATCCTAATTCCTCCTATCTTATTTTCTTGCACCACCATGGGGCCAATCCACTCATATTCTTCTACTAGTTCAATGATTCATGTTGCCAACATCTGGTCGATTTCAACCTTGACCTTCTCCTTGTATCTCGGGTTTAAACTATAAGGTATTTTTCCTACTAGCTTAGCTCTAGGTTTCAATGCGATATTCATCTCTCCTAAGTCTCTAGCTATCCCCTTCATCTCCAAAAATGTTGTTGGAAATAAGTCATGATATTCCTGTAATAATTCTGCAAAATTCTCTATTGTTTCATCATTCCAATAATATCCTATCTGTGCAAACTTAGGATTCTTCGTTGTCCTAATGTTTACCTTATTTTTCTTTATAGGTTGTGTGTACATGGTGGATGCACTTTCTAGCCCTTATACTGCTTGTGCTCCTTCTGTCTCAGGTATTTTTATATTCCTAGGATCATATTCCTCGTTATCTTCCTTCATTACGCTATAAAATTGTAATAGATTATGGACGATCATCTTGGATTTATGTGCACTGCATACTGGTACTACTTCCATCATCTACCTTCGAGAATATATTTGTTCGAATCACATGTAATGTTGCATACATAGATGGAGTTTCATGTTAAAATGTGAATGTGATTTTGAGTCTTTGTGCCAATTCTTCCCATCTTGTTGTCTCTTTGCGCATCTCCAATTCTAAATACCAATTCCTCAAGATTGCGTCCAAAGTGTGCATGAATCTATGCATCCACTCTATTTTCGATATTGAGCACCATAAATCCCTACATTTTTCCACATGACCTATCAGGTCGCTCTCTCCTGTGTACTTTTGCACAACTTCTTCTTCCCTGGGGTCAAAGCATATATGCATTAGTCTATTGTACTGTGACCAATTTTTCATTCCCTCTATGTGTGGCCCACCATCTTGCTTGAGTCACCTTTAAGACGACATCCAATGCCAATAGCCTCTGTAGTTTGGGTACATGTAACTCAAATTATTTTATAAACATGCCAATCTTAGTCAATCCATCATACCTGGGTGGGTCACATACCTCCGTTCCAATCCAACACATGGATCAGTTTATACATGCACATTTTCTAGTTGGCACTCCATGCATCCTCTACTGCCAATTCTCTAGACCAGATTCTAATTCTGATGTGCATGAACTAATAATTCTCCAACTCAATGCACCATCTGCTATCAGGTTTACATAATCCTCCATATACGTATTTAGATTGTATTAGTTGTCAATGTCATTCCCTCTTGTTGGCTCTGTGTATCTCTTTCCTTTTGATGGGTCCAAGGGTGCAGTAACTTTCATATCCCCAACCTCAAATATAATCTCCCTCCTTTTCAAGTTAATGATTTCTTGTTTATCGAAGGCCCATTCTAGTCCCATCAGTGATGGATATGGTTGACTATCATCTACTATCTCAATAACTTCAAAGTCTGCCATGTTTTCCACCTGATCTATGTTCATAGGTACCCCTGTCAGTTGTCCAATCGGGACTATCTTATGATAATTCGCGAGCCTTAACTAGACAGGGGACCATACTAGCTTGGGTTCAACCATCATCTCCCATTTATGATTAGATATCACATTCACATTAGACCCTAAGTCCAAGATAACATTATCCTCATCATACTCTCCAATTTGTGCATTGAACCTTAATTCTCTATTGGTTCTCTTCCTGCATAGTACCTGGCTTACCCTTCTTTGCAGGACAAGGGTTTCTCTTCCTTTTGTGCAGTAATCAATCATGTCATATAATATACTTAGTGTGGTTCTATCTTTCATTAGTTCTACACAACTCCTTAAATATTATGTTAGTGTACTTACCGATGATATTCACTTCTTTGGTACAACTTGATCTTCTATCCAAGGAAACGATGATGTTGATTCTCCCCCAAGTTGTCCAAGTATTTATTTTGAGCTATCTGATATGTCTCTTTCTTCTGCCATTGTTTGAATGTTGATATAGGCCCTTCTAACTTACTTACCCACTACTCAGGCTACTTTCCTTGATTTTTCATATCATTCCATGTTCTATCTTCTCCATGGGTAACAAATGTTATTATTGGTCCTTCATTGCATCTTTCAACTAATATCATCTACATATTATGATTCAGATTCTGGTTTGGGTTTCCTCTGGCCTACCACTTCACAACTAGTTGGGGATATTCTTCAGTTGAGTGGTCCAATGCTCTGTAATATGTGCACGCCATACACAGATTCTGGAAATCGTGGGAAAGTGTCCAAGTTGATAACAGATAACCAGTCCTCATCCTCCTCTACCAAAATTTCCTCTACCTCGTCCTCTACCAAAGTTTCCTCTGTTCCCTTAATTGAAACACCTTTGATTGTTATATTTCACACCACCCCCCTCTGCGGTGAAATTCTCTTCTTGGATTTTGTACATATTTGATGTTCTCTCCCTTAGTAGGTCGAACGTGCAACAATCGTTCTCTTCATTCTCTACCAACTTGCAAAAATTGCAAAACAATTTCTTGAGTGTACTCTGATACTTATGTAGTAATGGAAGCTCAGTGGGATGATGGCCCCATTTTTTACATATCTTCTAGTATCCCCCTTGGTAGTGGATTCAATGCTCCAAATTCCAAATATTGCATGAATTTTGGGCATTCGTCCTTGTGATGGCCCTCCGTATTTCACTTGGTACACCAGACTTGTCATGGTTTCTCTCTTCCTTTGTTAAGCTTAGCCAGTTGAATTTTCAATGCAGGAAACTATGTCTAAACTTGCTCCATTCCTCTAGTATCCCCTATCGGCAATGCCTCTAGTTTCATTGTGATTTCCATAGCCTATGGATGCAATGCAACCTTCTTTTGAATTAGTGGCCTACGAATATGTGGTAGAAGTCCTGCAATGAACCACTCTTGATGTTGTTGATCTAGAATTTGGAAAATCAATCTCCCCATCACATCCTTAAATCATTGATTGAAATCCCATACTGACTATGTTTATACCTATTTGATCTCTTTCAAATCAGAGATGTGCTATGACTCTAACTTTGGATTTTTGAACTCCTTTAGTAGTGCTTTCTTTATCTCTTCCAAAGTCCTATCCTATCCTGTAGGTGTAATAATCTGTAACTTCATATACCATACTAGCACATGACCTATAAACATTGTCTCTAACTCTACAATCTTCACAGCCTCATCTTAAATGTTCTTAGCAGCCCAAATTATTTCATAGACAAACAAGTGGTGTTCTAGATCCTCTAACCCCACTCCCTTGAATTCAGGAAGTCTAAGAGTATTATCTATTCATGCCATGTTAGTTTGTGTACTCCCTCCTCTTGGTGATATGGGTGGACTTTGATTCTGATTTTGATTCTGCGCACTACTCCCACTATTTTGAATGCTACTATTATGTCCTCCTTAACTGACTATAATGAATTTTGACAAGTCTTCACGGGTTATCTCTGATTGTGGTGACACACATGGGGTCATGGATTCAACGCAGGATATTGTCTGAGTAGGATTTACTGGCTCTTATATTACTAGACTAGATTGAACTCCTATTTTTCCCCTCCTATATATGTTATCTCCACGATTTGGATTAGTATGCAAGGTGTTCTTTCCTCTGGCTCACTGTGCGACTCTTCTCTCCCATCCCTAGTATTTTTCCTCTTGTACCTCCTTCTTTTGTGGAACTCTCCAAACTCATACTCTTCCTATGGCGTACTTCCTTCTTGCATCCTCAATCCCTTCCTTCAATTTTTATTGCTTCCTTACTTTTCTCAGATGATCCTCCCATCATCCTTTGGCTCCCCCTATTTGTGCAAAGCCCTTTTAGTTGTCAGACTTCATTATCATGATGTTTTTTTCACATAACAACATTTGTATCCACATACTTAATGATTTCAAAAAACTCCCATGGGGACCTTTGAAAAAGTATTTTTCTGCAACAATGTATGATTGAATGCAATCTAAGACAAATTCTATAGCATATCCCCCTAGTACACTATCCAACCAAAAATCAATTGCTAGAGTATTTGGTTTACTTACCGAATTCAGTTGTCTTACCAATTCAGGAGTCCAATTCTTCGACACTGCAACACTAAATCTTTTTTTTATTTCTACTAACCTTTCTAGCCACTCGATCATATTTTTTGGAAATTCGCCAAAGAAAATTTCATACAGATCTCTAAACACATACCTTAAATCCTTTATTTTCACTCATCTGAGGGTTCTAGTTCTCTTTTCGTGCAAATTCTCATTATTTTTGTGCTAACCATTCTGTGATATCCTTCTTAGTCGGCCTCCAAAACATTCCCTTTGTCACAATTTCTTGATCCCTGCAACAAAACCATTTCTTGGCTTACATTGTTTTGTGAACAGGTTGTAAGATCCAAGGTTCATTTTACCTATGAACAACAAACCCACCAGACACTTTCCCTTTCGACATCACCTGCTTGCACATATGAATTCTCACCCGAGGTATCTATTGGGACTGCAGGAACAAGGTTTTTGCAGGACTAAGTGAAAGGGAGACAGATGATTGATTCATTCTTCCTTTTAATACTTATGTGGGTGATTAATATGTAGTTAGTATTACTCTCTTATTATTCATATTCCTCAACTTATCCTATTCCTGATTATTAAAGAGATTCTTCATAGCCACAGTCATGAATATTATTCCATAATCAATCCATCAGCTAATTCTAGTCTACGAAGCATAAAAACATAATTGATAAGCACGTATAGACAAGTAGATACCACAAGACACAATATCATCTCTAAACTCTCTCTTTATTCATCTTTCAAATAACTATTACATTCGTGATTTTGGAATAATCTTGTTTATCCTCTCCTAATCTCCCAACCCATTACATATCTATACCTCAAAATATAGGGCTTAAAACCCTAGTCTATTGTGCCAAAATAGCCCATTACAATGCATGGCCAACTTAGTTAACTAGATGTTGTTACGAGGAAAATCAATCTAGGGCATGGGGTAAACCACAACAGATGGAATGACTGCAGAAACCAACTCTAGTATCAAGTATGTTATATAAACAAAGATTCTAACAAGACAAGATAAAGAGCCTACCTCTCCTAGACGTTTGAAGAAGACCACCATTGAGCACTCGAATCAAAGCTATATACCTACAACTTGTCCTCAACAACCAAGATACACAAGAATATGGTGATAATATATAGTGTTAGCACATATAATAGCATAATCAATCAATATTCATAACAAATATTCCCATGGAATAACAATTCAAATATTTGCAATACATTAATTGGACGAGAAAAGAGTATTTCTACTAGAATATGATCAACAGAAGTGTATGGATGACAAACTTCTGTGCTAGCATGTCTCGGAACTGAGAAAATAAGTATCTTCCTGTTGGGCCTCCACCACTTCAATCCTCCACCAAATGCAAGCTCATATAAGAGATACAATGAGGTTCTCCATCAAATAGGGAAGAGCTTGGGGGCTGAACAATGTGTTCAGACTTAGAAGGACAAAGGGATGTAGACTCAATATGAAGTGAATAATTTATCCATAGTAACTTTTCTCTCAAAAGTTGAATTCTTCTCCTCTTTCCACAACTTGGATATGACCCATTTATATCCTTCAAATGGAACTAATGGGCCAAGTCAGAACGTTTCCAGTATATGTAAGGTCAAGGATCATGGACCTTGTGACGTGACATGAAAACCCGACACAATTTTTAATTTTTGGGCACAAATATAGATGTACGCAGGTTGTAATGGTGAAACCTGTGTATACACATGATGCATAACTGATAGGGCACATATATGTGGAAAAATATGTTTTTTATCTCTGGGAAGTGCAAAAGGGGACTTCAAGTCTGCATAGAGAAATGGAAAATTCCTTCTCAGCAAGTTGCATGGGGTGAAGAAAATCTTTCTATAACAAATGACCCCTAATGTGTGAGGTCATAGGAGAATCTATGATGGATGAAATGTATTATAATTCCCAGAAGTAGAATAATGGAGACCTAGCTGGACGAAGTAGTTGCTCATAATAATATTACAATTCATAATGAATTTGTACACATGGCTGTCAATTTGAATTACACTGCAGATCCAAGTGGAAATATACTAAACAAATGTTCATGGCCACGAATAGGAAATACAAAGGTAGATACATGCCATAGGCTTCCACAGTCATGAACAAGGCCTAGTGAAAACCGATCTCAAAATCAATTTGAAGATATATGTATACAATGGAGTACAATCTGATCTCCCATGATCACTGAAGTCATATAGGTACTGGTCCAATGAGTGATAGAAATAGCTCAAGAAAGTTGCAACTATGAATTGATTTCTTCAAGTCTTCTACATGATATGCCAACGATGCAAGTCTACATCATGTGAATAAAGGAGTTTAGGTCGAACACAATGGGACTTCATTTGATTATCGGTCATTAAGGTATATTGTTAACAAACACGAGACAACCTACTGATGATGAAAGTAGGTATCAAGGAACTGAGTACATTCTCACAAGTGTGAATAAAGGTGTTGAGGTCAAACACTTGAAGAATCCATCTATCAAGAGACATTGACGTATTCCCAACTGTTGATGATGAGAGAACTTACCACTGATGACTGCAAGCCTCTAGATACTCATAGGACTCTAGGCCTCATTTCTAGAATAGATGAGTTGAATTTGATGAAGGAGACCTGTTGAAAGGAGAGAATTAAGGCATCTCTCATCGGTAAGAATGAGGTATAAAGAAATATCTTGATGATTTGGAGCAACTTAGATGAAGAACATGTTCATGAGCCAACGAACCTATGCATCTTTCTCATGCACCCAATGCAAGCAGTGCACAAAAATGACCCCTTGAATAACATACAATAACAAAACTTTTCGACAAAGGAGAGGAAACCACCAATAAGGATAATGGAATCCAAGACACTGCATGAATCCCAATGTGTGAATAGATTTCTTTTCATTGAACACAAGGGGAACCCCCCATTCAATGACCAATGAGGACATGTCGACTGTTAGGTTCATGGTTACCTACCCATAAGGAAAGTAGGACTAGGGTGCATGATAGGAATACAACTTCATGTAATTCTGAGACACACTGAGGGTATGACCGACATGAAAAGTCAAGAGTTCTGAGAAATGGCTGACACAGGATTATAGACATCTTTTGAACAAGAGCATGATACATATGGAGGAATTTGGCAGCATAGACTCAATGATGAAACTTTGTGATGGAGGAGGCATCAATCAAACTCTCCATAGGGATTGTAAGAGTAACCAGTCGGAGGAGTAAACTATAAATAGCAAGCGTGTAAAATCATGAAGATGGGTAACACTTCCATGACAATCGGGTCTCAAAAATTCCTAGCAACAATTTTTTGGCCGAAAAAATGTTGCTAGGATTTTTTCGGTCGAAACAACTTTCGACTGAAAATTTTCACGTCAAATTGAACGGTGTCCTGACGGTGTGCTCAAAATTCATGTACAATGTGTTGAGAATGAATTATTTTCCTGTTGTAAGAATATTTTGGCCGAAAGAATTTTCAGCCGAAATGTTTATTTTTAATGGATTCCGTTAAAATCTAGGTTTCGGCCGAAAGATGATTTCGGTCGAAAACAGGAAATTGGGACTGAAAACAAAAACTAGAGAATTTCCCCAAGCTTACCTCAATTTCAGAGGTTGCGGACTCCTACAAATCATGAAAATTTGATTTCTAAAATGACACCAGCATTTCCAAAATTGAATCTTCTTTCAATCCCTATAATTTGTTTTCATTTTATTTATTTTTATCTAATTTTATTTAATTTTTTAGAAAAATCACTGCATAATATTTTCAGCCGACATTATAATTTAGTGAAATGAAATATTAGTATCTCTAAAAATATACAATGAAAATTTTAGAAAAAAATATATTCATAATCTTTAAACTGTTCTTTTCAAAAGGGTATAGTTAGATTTTAGTTTTAAGTAAAAATTAAGATAGATATAAGGTGTAGAAAAACATGTGTTTAAAAGCTACAACATTTTCACCTTGGTCAAGTTCAAAAATTTTTAGAAATTATAATATTCATCCGTTAGATTCAAAATTATAGTTATAATAAAATAGAGTCTTTGTAGATTGTTGCAGTGTATTTCGTTTCTTAAAAACATAAGTTTAATAATAGATACATTGTTGTAGAAAAATGTTACTCATTATCATTCCTTTCATGTTTAAGGAACATATTGTTAAACAACTGTCAAATTGACATATCAAATTGTCATAAAAAAAAATTAAAAAATAGTCATTGGAAAGATAACAAAATTCTTCACAAGTTTTGTTTTTACTGTAAAGTGAAATTCTAAATAAAAAAAATACTTTTGTATGCCAAAAGTTGAAGAACCTGTGAAAATAGAATTTGTTTTCTCATAAAACAAGCAAAAGTGTAACCCATCTTCATGATTTTACCCAAGCACAACTATGCTAAACCCAATTTTTTTATGACAAGTGGACTCAAAAGTTTGTGCTCTATTTAAAGGTGGCATGACTTTTTCCAACATGATATAATATTATTTTCCCGCCCGTCTTTTTTTGTTTCTTCATAGTCAAATGAATGTTATGATATAGAGTAGGAAACGAGTGTCGTCAGTAATCAACTAGTTCCAAGATTGGAACATGTCTATTCTCAATGCAAGGAGGTGCATACAGGATATGGACACCCACGGGAATGTTTCCTCGTAGGGTACAGTGTGTCAAACTACAAAGGATACAAAGAAGGATCTACTTGGCAGATGATGCAAACTACTGAGTTGATAGGATTATGCAAGATACCAGATATATAAAATATGCAGAACAGAAACGAAATGCTAGAAATAACAGAATAACAGTGAAATATCCAGCATAATCTTCACAATACATAGAAATGATATACGAAATAGCAACAAAAATAGCACTTGAACAGAAATAGCACTTGATTCAGATAGCAATGTTCACCGGCCTCTTCGAGGGGGCAACCTCCAATCGAGCAGCGCTCTGTTACAATAATATCCAAGCTAGGGTTCTCAATACCCTCGACTCCTATTTATACTAAAAAGAAGCATCTAGAGGAAGATCCTTCTAGAAGCGGAAGCTTCTATTAGGTCTTCTTACATCCGCCTTATTCTATTTTA
>JASDQU010242239.1:48599-153104 GCA_032191745.1 Picea mariana
TGCGCAAGGTTGAGAAGGCTTCAACACTTACCGTGTTCGAAGTAAGGCTACAAGGAGTGCATGCCGGGAGTTCCTAAAGAAGTTCAGAAGCTTTGCAAACTCAGGAAGGATAGGCCTTCAAAGTAGTCGAAGTGCAGTGGAGAGAAACACCTGCTGAACAGGTCACGAGGAGAAGAGAGCAGGTTGGCGGACAGGTTTTGAGGAGAGACACTTATTTTTGTGGTTTTTCTTAAGGGAGAAAAAGCAAACCAGAAGAAGCTTCAAGGTGGAGAAATTTCTGAAGAGGAAGAGAATCGACGACTTGAATTCGTCGTAGAGGATTTCGAAGTTCACGATTCTACTCGGGGATCGGCATATCGGCACTTCGCGTGGAAGGAGTTGATAAGTTGGCCAAGGAGATCGCAAGAAGGCGAGAAACGACGTCCCAGAATTCTCGTGCATGGCATAAATCCTAGTCAGGTGATGTGACAGGCGATCTCGGGACATCAGGTCTCGGGAGTTGAAAGGTCCAGGGACTGGTCTTGCTGGTGGCGAGGAAGCGAGAAAGTGAGCTTGTCATCATCTCGGTACTTCGGGTCTCGGGACTTGGGAACTCGAAAATATAGTGACGCGAGTCGCGAAGCCGCGATAGCGCAAGGTCCCGACACGTCGAGGGAAGGTCAATGTTGACTAGAGATATCGGGTCTCGGGGGTCCGAGGGCGTATTCTCTAAGTGTTGAACTCGCGAAGTCACGAGAGACGACCCTCCGATAATCAAGAAAGGGAGGACCACACAAGTGGAGATTACTGTGGGTGCGAAGGATTCCCGAAAGGGGGATCAGAGGAACCGTTGAGTTCTTCGGGCCGAGGAGGAAGAAGGTCCTGGTGGGAGTGACCGTACTCCGAGGAGGGGGGGCGGATTGCGTCAGACTCACATTGACTGGACTTGTGTTTCCAACATGAATGGTGACGACTGGTGGCATAATTTGAGACCAAGGTTTCGGGAAATATTGGTTTTGATAAATTGTGGGCTAGGAAGGGTTTTGGTATACACCATGGCCTTGTCCAACAGAATAATATCCTCCTCCAAACTAATACATAAAGGGTTGTAATGGAATCATCACCGAGGAATTCACTTACGAAGTGAAATCGACATGACGAGGGTTACTCAGGTGAGGATATATGTTTCTCCCAGATGAAGGAACTTCATGAAGGGGTTTTCCCATACTATAGTGGCTGAAAAGGGGCCTCCATCACTAGAGTAGGTATGCCTCACCCAATAGGGGCTTGATACTCCCTTAAAAATATCGGAGGTATCAGAATCAATTATCAGGTCCCTCATCGGCTTAACAATGTGGTCGATCAAATTCCCCCTGAGAGGTAATCCTCCATAAAGGCTGTGTAATGTTTGACCCTTATCTAACTCAAGGTACCTACAGAATAACCCCCACAAGTAACCTATGTGGATACCTATGTCAAGAAAATAAAGCCACCATGATATAACCAATGTGCAGGTGGATAGTCGTAAGTTAGGTCCACTATATAAAAAGGGTAACAAAGCCATAAATAATGAAAGTGCCACCTCTCACATCAGTAAAGGTACTAGAAATACCCCCATATGTGAATATATCCCCAGGAATATCTCTTATGCTAAGAAGGTATTAGAGGGATATCTCCACAACCAAGTTTGTGTGACCTCGTGCCTAACTCCGGTGTGAGTTGAGCCTCTTGACGTCACCAATTATACAATGGATTTCACCACTCCCTTATTCAGACACATATGTTGAGTTTAATATCCTTGGAGAAGTTTACTCACAAAATCCTATTCCAAGGCTCTATATCTTAAGCTAGTTTGTGCACCCTAGAAAATAAAATTGTTTCTAATCAATTTTAAATTAATCAACGTTACTTTTAGTGGATTTTTTTACGCAAAATATGCAGTCCTGGAATTGATGATGGTATGTCTCAGCAAATAAAAGAAATGAATATGAACATAAATCTAATTCCTAAACTTTGAATCTCAAAATATGATCAGATTTTCAAAATGCAACTTTCAATTCAACTCTGCAATTTAAAATAAGATGCAATATTTCCATACATGTATTAAGATCAATAATCAAGAACCTGAAAGATCAAATGCCATACATTGCATTGGCCTTCTTGATTACATAATTTTCCAAATCATTATTGAGGAGCTCTACTTAAAAAACCAATTTTTAGAGCATGTAAGCTCCCCACACCACTACTTCCCATGTACATATTCTTGTTGCATGCTAGACAACCTGTGTACATATGCTCGTTGCACACTAAACAACCCACATATACTTCCAAAGTTTGCAAAAATTAAAAAGTTGTAAGGAATTCAGTGGAATTTACGGGCTATTGGAGGTTTACCAACCATTTCAACTACTATAGCCCGTCCTCCTGTTGGATTACTGAGAAGGGGGGTGAATCAGTAATAGATCAATAATAATCTTTTTTAACCATATAATGAAAGTATTATATCAATGTAGCATTATCATCAAATAATTGCAGAGTAAATAAACAATGAACAAATGAGCAATCATACACATACATAGTACACTGGTGTTTTTACGTGGAAACCCAAAGCGAGAGAAAACCATAGAATTTTTTTTCTTATATATCTTTAACAATTATATTCATTGAAAGCACCAACTTCCTTTGTTTTCCAGCTGCGACTGGAAGGAGGCTCGAACCCCCTAGTTTCTTAGACTACAACCTGAGGGAAGCTCCAACTCCCCAATTCTCTGGCTACAACCAAAAGGAGGTTATAACCCCCTATGTTCTCCGGCTAAAACCACCTGTCCTTGCCCCATCCAACCACCCTAACGTAGAAGTAGAATGATGGAACCATTGCCACACTATCACTGTGAGATATACTATTGTAAACATGTACCAATCAACCTGTAATCAACCTATAACAACATGTACCAATAACTTGTGCCAACATGTACCATACATAAACTTGTACCATAAAAAATTGCATCAACCATGCATCAAACCTATACAAATAACTTGTCACAATAACCTGTCCAAACAACCTGTAATCAACCTGTACCATAAAAAGTTGCATCAACCATGCACCAACCTGTACCTCAACATGTGCCATCAACGAGTGCATCAACCATGCACCAAATATGTACCAATCCTGCATCAAATACACATAAACTATGACTCATCAAGATGTACCAACATCATCAACTATACACCTCATGTATGAGCCAAATCATCAACTACTTGTCTCAACCATGTACCCAACATGTACCTCAACCAAAATACCTCATCAATTTCATCATCCAAATCTGATTTGTAACTCTGTAATAGACTTGGTGTATATGATCACATACTTGCAAACCTTCTTTAACTTTACCAACAAGAGACTAGCATTTTCATCAAACTTTACTTTAGTCTCACATGACTAATTTTGGATTAGTCAACAACCCTAAATTGAAATAATCATAACTATGTACCTGTAATGAATAAATATCTAAAAATAGGACACAATGTTATTCCGTGTCTTATATGCAATTCCTCCATGTTTCATTACTTGGATCCTCTCAAAAAAGGAGTTATAGAAAAAATGGCATATCTTATTGAATTCTGGATTATTCTAGAAAGATAACTTGTAGAGAGTGCCTTGCACAAAATATTGTTGAATGGATCTGAAGAATGTACAAAGAATACTACAGACTGTACTCTAACCAATACATTTGTTATTACTAAATTTGGATCTGTTATGAAGAAGTTATGACATTTTTACCCGAAACACCTGTTTTAGATTAGTTTCAGGACTAGCCACAAACCCTATTTTCCACTGAGTGTAACTCCAAAATACAATGACCCACAAGATGAAATTTATATCATAGCTACTTGGATATGTTTCCTCAACAACCTCTCAATTTTAGGGTTTGAGTCATTTAGAAAATAAGTTATTGCGAAAATGGTGAGATGACCTGTAAATAACATACCTTAGAAAGCATCATCAAAAGAATTTATCCTCCCTTGAATTTCGACCTTCTTTACTTCATATTCCCTCTAAAATTTGGCTTAGATATCCTTTCGTTACCTCAATCACTTTTATATATTCAATATGTTCAAGTGTGATTATAAATGAGATACCCTTGCCTCTTATTTATACTTTCATGTAGCTTCCCCAAGGGGTTACCTTCTAACCATATTAACCCACTTTCCTTATTTTAGGGCTAACCCACTTCTAACCACTTTTCCACTTAATAATTTATCCATTAACTTTACTATTTAAATAATTTATTTTGTATCCACTTTGACTTATAGTACACTCATCACTTCACTTTATTTTTTAAATTACCTTCTAACCATCTTAACCCACTGCCCTTATTTTAAGGCTAGCCCACTTCTAACCACTTGTCCACTTAGTAATTTCTCAATGAACTTTATCATTTAAATAATTTCTTTTGTATCCACTTTGACTTATAGGACACTCATCACTTCACTTTATTATTTAAATAATTTCTTCTTTGCAACCACTTTGACTACTTTGACCTTTTGGGGCTTCTAGATGACTCGTGAGAGTTCTTCAACTTCACATGGCCATAACTCTCTAACCGTGAGGAGTTATTTGACATTCCATATACCACTAGAAATGGAATGACATGTGTTATCCATCTAGAATAGTCTTTCATGTAAATATATCAAAACTCATACCATTATCCATCAAACAAACTTGGGTCCATTACCCAAACCTTTGTGCTACCGTAATTTGCTACCAGACTTTCCTCAAGGGTTGACATCAATGAAAACCAACCCAATTAATCAACAATGTCCCCCTTTGGCATTGATGGAAGAACTCTGATACAATACTGAATTCATATCACTCATGATCCCTCTGTGACCATTGCTCCCCCTGGAACCATTCCTCTATTCTCTTTCTCCAAGCATTTACCTTTGCATATGATAAATCTCTCCCCCTTTGTCATCAATGACAAAGGTATCTTTCCATCTGAGGCTGCTCCCCCTAACTAAAATCTTCTTCAAACTGATCTCCCAGCCTGAATTGTCCTCTTTATGGTGCTTCCTCGTGTAAATATAATACATATAAGATAAGCATTCAAAATAATTCATTTTTTATTAGAAATTACTCCGAGTCTCTGGAGAAGATACTCAAAGGCTTCCCATGGAAGCGGTTTTGTAAATATGTCTGCCACTTATTATTTTATGCCCACATATTCAACTATGATGTTCTTCTTTGCAACCTATTCCCGTAGAAAGTGATACTTTATTGGAATGTGCTTCGTCTTGGAGTGCATCACCGAATTCTTTGAGATACTGAAGGCACTTGTATTATCACAATAGATTGGATTGGACTCATCATACTCAACCTGTATATCTTTCATAGTTTGTTTCATCCATAGAACCTATGTACAACATCGTACTGTTGCAATATACTCTACTTCGACTATAGATAAAGATATTTATTATTGTTTCTTTCTTAGCCATGATACTAAACACTCACCCAAGTATAACGTTGCTCCACTGGTACTTTGTTGGTCATCAATGCAGCCTGACCAATCTGCATCTGTGTAGGAAATAAGTAATAGATGTTTTTCTTTTGGATACCATAATCCAAACTCTTTTGTTCCTTTGAGATATATGAAAATACTCTATACTTCTAAGACATGTGAGTATTTTGGTGCTTCTTAAAATTGTGCCACCTATACAACTGTGTACATTACATCTGGTCTAGATGTTTTGACATATAGTAAGCTACCAAGAATTAACTTGTATTCCCTCTGGTCTGTAGAATTTGAATTATCATATTTTCTCAACTTGCAACTGATTTTCATAGGAGTGGTAACTGGTTTTCAATCTTCGATTCCAAAAATATTTATCATTTATCTGATATGCTTAGTTTGAGAAATAAGATTCCTCGGTTGCTTTAACGTATCTAAAGACCCAAAAAGAAGGATAGTTCTCTGAGAAATGACATTTAAAATTCGTTCTCCATATCCTTTGCAAATTTTTGGCTTAACCTGTCATCAACACTTCCAAAAATAATATCATCAACATAAACTTCAACTAATAAAATACCATCTTGAGCTACCTTGATGTAGAGGTTGTTGTTTGCACTTCCTTTTCTGAGCATTACTCTATTTTGAATGTGAACTATTGTATGCACTACATGTGTCCAAAAAATATCTGTCAATTTGGAATCCATTAGCATTATTCGAGCCATTTCCTGTGTAATTATCATCCATTATGATAATGTTCCTTTGTCTCTGAACCAATCTATCAATCGATGCTCTCATCCATTGTCATATATATGTCAAAACCTGCTAAGTGTTCTTACAAATCCATCTATGTCCATACTATCCAAGATGCTACTGCACAAGTGTCCATAATGTTGACCCATTTATCACTATACTATCATTAGGTCTTCACTACTACAACTGATTAATTTATCAAACTCTACTTCTGCTAACTGACTGCTTTGGATCTGTCTACTCAAACTCTGGAAGCTTCTCGAAGGATGTTTCTTTGGTTTGTCACAACTATCGCATAGAATCCCACTGTCTAATATTCATATTACCTAGGAGTCTCTAAGTCGGATGGCTCAGAAAACTTCCTGCTCTGATGTGTATTCATCATCATCTCACTGAGCTCTGACTTCTTTCTTTCTTTCTGTGGATTCATCTTTCACTACAATTCCTCAAAGTACAATCTCTTGAACATGTTCCTTATTTACATGTCCTTCTTTTCTTTCAGTTATTTTCCAAACCTTTTTGTATCTGATGTCTTTCTCCATAGAATTTTATTCATTTTGTTTTATTGCCAATATTTTGATCTCTAGACCTCATCTTTTTTCACATTTTATTTTTGTTTTCTTATCCATACTTTCTTATATATGATATCAGTGTTCTCTTTCATGGAAGTATTTATCATGCTTCTACAATCACTAGTTATGTGTCCATAGTTATGACATTTGTAACATTCAATGTTACAAGGGGCCACATAGGCACTTCTTTCTTGAAAATTTCTTTTATAGTCCCTTCAATATGAAACCTTATGTCCAAAATTAGTACAATAAAAACAATGACCATAAAAGAAATTTGCATACCTAGGAGTGAATGATCTTCTTTGTGGTGTAGTCCTTTAGAATTTTTGGCTTGAATGATCATTATCGTGATTGAAGATTCTTTGCGTCTTGAACATGGATGGTCTTCTTGAAGAAGTATCTTCAATAGTTTTTTTAGATTCCGGTTTACCATGATTCCTTCCTTTGAGTACTTCTGTATAAATCTTTTTATTTTCTTCATTCTTCTTTTCTAGCAACCTAGAGTGCTTCTCTTCATTCTCTATAACTGATGTGGATGTTTTTGTCTCTTCAATGTTCTTGTTGAGCTTGACCATTTTACTTCTCAATGTGACAACTTCTTCTTCAATCTTCTAAACCTCTTCTTCTTTCTTCATTGTCTGAGACTTCATGACTTGTTATGTTCTTTTCGCTTCTTCAAGCTGAATTTTCAATGTGATTATTTCTTCTTCAAGTCCTTTCTCTTCTTGACAACACTCTGTCTCAAGCTGGTTTAGATCATTATTTCTTTCCTTAAGATGATATGTCAATATAATCTCTCTCATTTCTTCTTCTTCCTTCTATGTTGTTATGTTGGCTTCCAAATACTACTTTTGATATTCAAGATTTTCTTCGATCTTTGTAGCTTCTTCTAGATGAGTTCTTAAGTTCACAATGACCTGTTGAGATTATTCAAAAATGTGAACACTTTCCTTTTGTTTCATCAATTCTTTCTTGAGTGAATTTTTTTCTTCTCTTAGTTCATCTAAAGCACTAATCAATTATGCTTCAAAATTTTATTCCTTTTCAATTAGTTTTTCTGTCTCATTTCCTTCATGGCATTCTATTTCAAGATGTCCTTGTTTTTCACAATTAAAGCAAAACATCATACCTCTGGTGATTATGTTGTTAAGCCCTAATATTAGCTCATTAACCCTTAATTGGGGCATATTACATTAGTAATGTTATTTTATTTATGTCGTCTGTATTCCATTAGTTGTAATTATACCTCCTAGTCTCCTATATATACCAAGGAAACATTTTCATTTGGAATCATCTTGTACTTGAACATTTATGTGGGGTAAAAGGAGGTTGCCCCCTCGAAGAGGCTTATTATCTAAAATTATCTCTTTTTAAAGGCGTTGAGTACTTATTCTGAGGTTTTTCTATGCTATATTGATATTTGGTTCTTAACATGTGGTATCAGAGCTCAAGGTCTTGGGGTTTCACTACTACATCTAAGACACCTTGGAATTTTCACTATAACTTTTTTTATACAACATTTCAGAAGGAACGTCTTGGAGGATATTTATTAGACATATCAAGGAACTTCTTGAAGGATATTTATTAGACAGATCAAGGTACGTTGGGTTAAAATTTCAGCTCCTAAGGACTTATACTTTCGGAGATACAGCCTGTGCAAGATAGGGTTCTGGAATCATCCTGAACTGGGTCATTGCAGAATTTTAGCTATAAAATGTTTTTTGTAATGTTTCAGACCCTAAAATCTAGAGGTTATTCATAGAAATTAATAAGGTATATGTGGTAAAAATTTCAGCTTCTAGGTCATATTACATTTGTATATACACCCTATGGAAGATAGGGTATCTGACTAGTCCTATTGACTAGTCTCAAGAAGGTGTTCCAGGTAAAAAAATCATAACTTCTTCCTAGAGTATCCAAATTGAGTGAGACTAGTTTCATTGGATAGTGTACAGTCTGTAGTATTTCTGGTACTAGTTTCAAAATTTTATATCAATTATTTTTTGTGGGGCACGCTGTACAAGTGAGATCTTCTGGAAAGGCCAAAAATCAGCAAGTTGTGGGGAAGTTACCATAAATTCTACTTGGCACATCCAATTTTGATCAGAACTATGGCATTGCAGAGAAAAAATATTAGATAACTACATAAAAGAAAGTTTCATACCCATAAGGGCTGAAACTTGAGAGATACAAGAGAAGAAAGATTGTCTAGCAAAACCACCTCAAAACCAAGGTTCAAAAGTGATACTTGGCAAACATGCCACCCAAAAAGGGAACTTCTACACCAAATAAGCCTCCAGAAAATCCTACTTGGACTCTTGATGAAGGTGAAGAAATGCGTAGGGACATAAATGATTTACAAAAGAAGATAGTAACAAAATATGAACTACAAGAGATGGAAGCTAAGTTGGAGGCAAACATGGATGGTTTAAAAAAGGAGATCATGGCAGTATTGAAACATTTCATAACAGAGAAGACACCTGAAAGTGAAAATTCATCCCATGAAATTCATGATAAGGACACAAGGAAGGTGAATCAAGAATGGAGAAACCCCAAATTTTGGTTGAATACCAACCATGTTCCTAAGATCGATATGAGGAAGTTTGATGGCAAGGACCCAATCACATAGATACTTCAGATGGAGCAATTCTTTGATATACATAATGTGCCACATACACAAAAGTTACGAATTGCTTCTTTATATTTATAACCCAATCAATTTGAATGGTATCGATGGCTTTATTGTCGTAAATCACTCGTCACATGGACAACTTTCGTGGAAGAAATAACAGCACACTATGAGGATACAAGGAGCAATACCTTATTTAGACAATTGATAAATCTCAAGCAAAAGGGTTCAGTTACCGAGCACATTGAGAACTTCCAAAGATTAAATATAAGGGTAACATATATTCCAGATGAGCACTTGATTGATGTATTCATAGGAACTTTAAAGGATAACATTCAACATGAGGTTCTCCTTTGGGAACCCAAATCATTGGAGAATGCATTTAAGATGGTAAGAAATGTTGAAAGTAAAAATATGGCTATGGATACTAGAAGGACCAATCCTAACATCTATAGAGAGAACAATCCTCCTTCTTCTAAAACACCTCAACCTACAAGGTTCACACCTCAACAATTGAAGAAAAGAAAAACAAAAGGTTTATGCTTTAATTGTGACAGCAAGTACAGTAAGGGAAATAAGTGTGGTGAGAAGAAATTATTCTACATAGATTGTGAAGAGGAAGAAGAACAAGAACCATCTCAAGATGAAAACGTAGAAGCAATTTCATATGAAGAGTTGACTCCCTTGATATCATGTAATGCATTGGTTGGAATTAGGACTCCTCAAACCCTCAAGATCGAAGGATACATCAAAAAGAAAAAGGTAATAGTCCTAATTGATTTTGGCAGTACTCATAATTTCATTCACTATAAATTAGCCAAAGCTCTCAATTGCTTTGTATATCCAGTGCCAGAGTTTCAAGTAATGATTGCAGATGGAGGAACTATCAATTGCTCAGGAAAATACAATAAGATCAATCTTCCTATGGGGGAATATGTAATGAATATTCCAATAATTGCTATACCCATGGGTGGTGTGGATGTTATACTAGGAATCCAATGGTTACAATCATTAGGAACAATGTCTTTTAATTTTCAAGAACTTTTCATGAAATTTTCATTGGAATGAAAAGAAATTGAGTTAAGAGGTATCACAGGGAAACCCGGTAAGGTGATAAGCTCTAATGGCATGAAAAAATTATTGAAAAATGGGCATCAAGGTGTTATTGCATAACTATGCTCGCTAGATGTTCAAACATCTAAGCCATCTATTACTCAAGATCTCCAAGGGATCATTGATAAGAATTCCAAAGTATTTGAAGATATTCCCAAAGGTCTTCCACCCACTCGAAATCATGATCATGAAATTCACCTAATTCTTGGGAGTGTTCCTCCTAACATCAGGCCATACAGATACCCTTACGCCCAGAAGAGTGAAATTGAGTGCATGGTTGAAGAAATGTTAGAGGTTGGCATTATTAGACCCAGCCAAAGTTCTTACTCTCCACCAATGGTAATGGTATTCAAGAAAGATAGCTCATGGCGTATGTGTCCAGATTATAAAGATCTCAACAAGATCAATATTAAAGATAAGTTTCCTATTCCCGTCATTGATGAATTGTTAGATGAACTACATGGAACAATCTATTTCACAAAATTGGATTTCTGTTCAGGGTATCATCAGATTAGAATGAAGGAAGAAGATATCCCAAAAACAGCATTCCAAGCTCATGAAGGCCATTACGAATTTTTGGTCATGCCTTTTGGCCTTACAAATGCACCTTCCACATTCCTAGGGTTGATGAATTCCATTTTCAAGCCCTTCCTTCGAAAATTTGTGTTAGTATTTTTTGATGATATACTAATCTATAGCAAGTCTTAGGAGGATCATGCAACATGTTGACAAGGTGCTATAACTACTACAGAAGCAACAACTATATGCCAAACCATCCAAATGTTTCTTTGGAGTGAAGGAGGTAGAGTATTTGGGTCATATTGTATCTGATGAAGGTGTCAAGGTAGACCCTAACAAGATTAAGGCCATGATGGATTGGTCGATTCCCAAAACATTGAAGAATATTAAAGGATTTTTGGGTTTGACAGGTTACTACCACAAGTTTGTTCAGCACTATGGAAGAATAGAAACACCTTTAACGACACTAACTAAGAAGGATGCATTTTCGTGGACTCCAGAAGAAACTAAAGCTTTTGAACAACTTAAAGAGGTGATGTGAAAAGCTCTTGTCTTGACCACTCTATACTTCACAAAAACCTTTATTGTGGAATGTGATGCCTCGGGAATTGGAATTGGTGTTGTCTTAATGCAAGAAGGAAGGCCCTTGGCTTTTGAAAGTCGACCACTCAAGGGAAAGGACTTACACAAACCCATTTATGAGAAGGAAATGATGGCAATACTACAGGCATTGAAGAAATGGTGTCCTTACCTAATAGGTAGGCACTTCAAGGTCAAAATAGATCATGATAGTCTTAAATACTTCTTGGAACAAAGACTATCTTCAGAAGAACAACAAAAATGGGTAAGCAAGATATTGGGTTATGATTTTGAAATCATCTATAAAAAGGGGAAGCAAAACGTTGTGGCAGATGCACTCTCAAGAAAGGATGAAGATGTTGAGGCATTTCTCTGTCTTATCTCGATCATCCAAACTGATTGGATAATAGAAGAAAGGGATGAATGGAAGAATTACAAAAAAGTGTGGACTCTCATTCAAAGGTTGCAACAGGATTCCAGTGCATCAGATACATTTACATGGAAAAATGATTCAATATTGTACAAAGATCACTTATATTTATGTAAGAACTCCCAACTCAAACAAAAGGTACTAATGGAATTGCAAACCTCTCCAGTAGGAGGGCACTCGGGATTTTTGAAAACCTACCATAGAGTCAAGAAGGATTTTTTTTGGATGGCCTTAAAACTAATGTTCAAAGGTTTGTGGAAGAATGTTTGGTTTGCCAACAAAATAAGGTGGAAATAATTAAGACCCCAGGTATTTTACAACCATTAGCCATCCCAATTCAGTTCTGGGAAGAGCTTTCCATGGATTTCATCACAGGGTTATCGAAGTCTGAAGGAAAGAGTGTCATCATGGTTATTGTTGATAGACTAACCAAGTACACACACTTTTGTGCACTCTCTCATCCCTTCAAAGCTAGTACAGTTGTCATCGCATTCATGGAGATAGTTCAAAAGCTACATGGCAGTAGTCTTTTCCCTTTTTGAACTATCATATGTTGTAACGACTGATAGCCAAATATAATACCCCTGTTCCTGTAAAAACACTTTCAGCCTTCCACTCCACATCTCATAATTTAAACCATTCTGACCATTGAAAAGTGGTACTCCATTCTAAAAATAATCCATGATCTCCTTCTAGTAGTTAAATTGTTTCTTGAAGGGACCTCACTGTGATACCAATTGTTGGATTACTAAGTGGGGGGGTGAATCAATAATAGATAAATAATAATCCTTTTTAGCCATATAATGCAAGTGTTATATCAATGTAGCATTATCATCAAATAATTGTTGGTTGTGGAGCCTGATTATCTTCTTGATTCAAAGGTCCTTACTTTCAGCTGTGTTTATACCCCATGTAGTATTTACACCCCAGAAGTATGTACACTCTTCCACGCGGGGGAGTGTATAGGGGGGGTACCCCCTCTGTAGGGTCTGGGGGGGCTATCCCCCCGGCTAGGGGGTCTGGGGGAAAGTGGGCCCCCAGCGGGGGTTCAGAGGCGAAACCCCTGAAGAAAAAATTACCTTGTAAAAGTATACTATAATTTCATTGTAAATATGGACCATTCATTATAAAGTCACAGATCTAATGGTAGAGATTATGTTAGGGTTTTTTGCCCTAGAAGGCAACCCTCTTTTATGAGGGAAATGTATTGCGGCTATGGATGATGGTGAATATTGTATTCTAAGAGAGGATATTGCGAGAGAAAGAAGAGGAAGTTACAACAGGTTTTGTTGTAGGTTGTATCCCTTCATTTGCTGGATAATAATAAAGGAAGGACCTAACAATTTCTCTGGTGGACGTAGCCCACACTGGGTGAACCACATAAATCTGTGTCTCTCTTGTATTGTGTGTCTTCTGTGTTTTGTTTCTGCATTTGTTTTATTTTATTGCTCCGCGGTCCTGTTTTTCTAACAATAATTACAAAGTAAATAAACAATGAACAAATGAGCAATCATACACATACACAGTACACCAATGTTTTTACGTGAAAACCCAAAGCGAGAGAAAAGCACAAAATTCTTTTTCTTATATCTCTTTAAGAATTACATTCATTAAAAGCACCAACTTCCTTTGTTTTCTAGCTGCAACTGGAAGGAGGATCCAACCCCCTAGTTTCTCAAGCTACAACCTAAGGGAAGCTCCAACTCCCCAATTCTCTAGCTACAACTAGAAGGGGGATACAACCCCCTATGTTCTCCGTCTACAACCGGAAGGTGGCTACAACCACTTGTCCTTGCCCCATCCAACAGCCCTAATGTAGAAGTACAATGATGGAACCACTGTCACACTATCATTGTGAGATATATTGTTTTAAACATGTACCAATCAACCTATAATCAACCTGTAACAATCTAGACCAATAACCTATTGCAACATGTACCATACATCAATCTGTACCATAAAAAAATGCATCAACCATGCACCAAACCTATACAAATAACCTGTCACAATAACCTGTCCAAACAACCTATAATCAACATGTACCATAAACAAGTTCATCAACCATGCAACAACGTGTACCTCAAACTGTACCATCAATGAGTGCATCAACCATGTACCAAATATGTACCAATAATGCATCAAATACTTATAAACTATGATTCATCAAGATGTACCAATATCATAAACTATACACCTCATGTATGTGCCAACTCATCAACTACTTGTCTCAACTATGTACCCAACATGTACCTCAACCAAAATCCCTAATCAATTTCTTTATCCAAATCTGATTTGTAACTCTGTAATAGACTTGGTGTATATGATCACATACCTACAAAACTTACTTAATTTTACCAACAAGAGACTAGCATTTTCATCAAACTTTACTTTAGTCTCACACAAATAATTTTGGATTAGTCAACAACCCTAACTTGTAATAATCATAAATATGTATCTGTAATGAATAAAGATCTAAAAAATGGTACACAATGTTCTTCACTATCTTTTATGCAATTCCTCCAGGTTTCATTACTTGGATCCTCTCAGAAAAGGAGTTATAGAAAAAATGGCATACCTTATTGAATTTTGGCTTATTCTATAGAGTGAACTTGTAGAGTGTGTCGAGCATGCCCCACACGAAATATTTGTTGTATGGATCTGAAAATTTTACACAGAATACTACAGACTGTACTCTAACCAATACATTTGTAATTATTAAATTTTGATTCTTTATGAAGAAGTCATGACGTTTTTACCCGAAACACATGTTTTAGATTAGTTTCAGGACTAGCCACAAACCGTATTTTCTATTGAGTGTAACTCCAAAAATACAATGACCCATAAGATGAAATTTGTATCATAGATACTTGGATATGCTTTCTCAATGGACGCCCAATTTCATGGTCTGAATCATTTTATTAAAAACTTTATTGCGAAAATGGTGAGATGGCCTGTAAATAACATACCTTAGAAAGCATCATCAAAAGAATTTATCCTCCCTTGAATTTTGGCCCTCTTTACTTCATCTTCCCTCTAAAATTCAACTATCCATCTAGAATAGTATTTCCTACAAATATATCAAAACTAATACCATTATCCATTAAACAAACTTGGGTCCATTACCCAAATCTTTGTGCTACCAGAATTTTCTACTTGACTTTCTTCAAGGGTTGACATCAATGAAAACCAACCCAATTAATCAACACCCCCAAATGAATAACCATCATTTTGTCATATAAAAGGAGGTATTGGGGTCTCATTCCACAACCAAGCATTAGAACGGTGAAACTCTGCCCAATTTCCATTCCCTTCCTTTCCCAAGCATTTGCAACCTTTTGTGAGTTATTGCTTCAACATTCCCACTTCAACCCCTTTTCTTCCATTCAATCCATTCCCTTTCCTTGAGGTGATTAGTATATTGTGAGAAGAGTCATATTTAAGTTTCACTTGGAGCATTGTAAAGAGGAGCTTGGATCAGGTTCATGGAATGGTGGTCGACAAGGATTTTAAGTTTCAGTCTTTGTTTAATGAATACAAGAATCTCTTTTCCCTGTCCCAAATGATGATGTTTTATGTCTTTTATTTGATTTATACATAACATTTGATATCTAACGCTAATTTATGAATAGAAATAACATGCTTGTAGCCTTTTTTGCCTAGTCTTGGATGCAGATCAGCTTTGAGAGGAGACTTGCAGTCTTTGAAGCTATAGAGCTTGAGGAGATCATCACTAGACATTGGATAAAAGGTACAGTTACCAATCATATCTTCTAATTCTTTTTGTTCATTTATTTTGGCATGTTTGGGGTAGTGTAGAAACTATATTGACTTTTAGGAGGTCATTTTCTATGTCTATATCCTAAACCCTGGTATAGTTATAGGGGGATTTTCTATCTAGCAATAATGCAAAGTGTATGTTTTTTGTATTTTCAATATAAATAAATGAAAATGCAAGGAATGAACAACATCTTTATATATAGACCCTACTATAAGAAAAAAGTGACAAACCAAGCAGGATATCAAGAAGCAAACACCCAGCCCAAGATGCAAGGAAAACCAATGAAAAATATGGTGATAAGGAAAAATTGCATGAACATTCAACCAAAGAAAGGTTTCCTATCACTCTAAAGGAACTTAACAGTTATGATAAAGACCCAATAATACTTAGCAACCATCAAAATTCACCCAACAAACACAAAACTCAACAATCAAGAAAAAAATATTGATGTATGCAATTGTGTAAGAAAAAACCACGTATGTACACTCCCTAGAGAATGACAACTCATGTATGTATGCGTCTGTCAAAGGAAAAACCACGTATATGTATTAAACACTACCAGGTTAAGGATAAGGTGATCCAGATGGATCTCGGTGACCATCCACCTTTTTCACTAAATCACCATTTTGAGCATGTGGTTTTGATAAACCATGATATTCACCATTTTGATGGGGAATGGAATGTAATATCATATTCATTTGTTAATTACAGACATCATGTAATGATTTCCTAGTGGTATTATGTACATGCCTACAACATAATGTTAATGAATCGGATCCCATTAGAACTCCGTTGTTAAGCACACTAAGGCTAGAGTAGTACTATGATGGGTGACCACTTGGGAAGTCCTAGAGTTTTACATGCCTATGGATTTTATAAACTTGGTCCAATTTATCCCACATGAATCATGGGAATTGTTCTCCTCTCACTCTCTCATATATAATTGGGGTGAAGGAGGCCCTTTAAGCATGCAATGGAGTGTGATGTAAAGCTTCTTGTGAATGAAGCGTAACCAACATCTCTTTATTTTTAGAGATAATCCACCCCATTTTAGCAGTTTGTGTTCTACAATTTTTTTTTATCTTATTCAATAATAGAATTTGGGTTTCACTGTATTTTTGTGTTCTCTTCTATATTTTTGTGTATTTCATTGTTAGATCTCGGTTATATTTTTTCCTTCATGTCGTTCTCAAAATAATTTGGATCATAAGGCTAATAAACTCAGACTCAAAATGAAAATAGTTTGTCAAGCAATCATACGACAAGGAAACTCAGGCTAACCGAGAGAAATCAAAGGAGAAAAACACTCCAAACCCCAAAAAGAAGATTTAAACCCTAGTATGGTCGCCAATTCTGTTACGAGGAAAATCACTCTATGGCATGGGGTAAACCACGACAAACATAATGACTACAGAAATCAACTATAGTCTCAAGTATGCTATACAAACAAAAATGCTAACAATACAAGATAAAGATCCTAGCTCATATGTATGTTCAAAGAAGACCACTGTTGAGCACTCGACTCAAAGCTATATACCTGCAACTTGTCCTCAACAACCAATATACACAAGAATATGGTGATAATATATAAATTTGGCACATATAATAGGATAATCAATCAATATTCATAACAAATATGCCCATGGAATAACAATTCAAATATTTGCAAGACATTGATTGGACGAGAAAAGAGCATTTCTATGAAAATATGATCGATGGAAGTGTATAAATGACAAACTTCCATGTCGACATGTCTCAGAACTGAGAAACTAAGTCCCTTCTAGTTGGTCCTCCACCACTTCAATCCTCCACCAAAGGAAAGCTCATATAAAAGAGACAATGAGGTTCTCCATCAAAGAGGGAAGAGCTTGGGGATTGAACAATGTGCTCAGACTTAAAAGGACAAGCAGATGCAGACTCAATAATAAGTGAATAATTTCTCCAAAGTAATTTTTCTCTCAAAATTTGAATACTTCTCCTCTTACAACAGCTTGGATATGGCCCATTTATAGCCTTCAAATGGAACTCAAGGGCCGATTCATAACATTTCTAGTATATGGAAGGTCAAGTATCATGGATCTCGTGATGTGGCATGGAAATCTAACACATTTTTTAATTTTTGGGCCCAAATCTCGATGTACGTGGGATGTAATGGTGAAACCTACATATACACATGGTGTATAACTAATAAGGCTCATATATGTGGAAAAATATGAATTTTATCTCTAGGAAGTGCAAAAGGGGACTTCAAGTCTACATAGGGAAATGGAAAAGGCCTTCTAAGCAAGTTGCCTGGGGTGAGGCAAATCTTGCTATAACAGATGTTCAACTACTTTCTTCTATTTTTTGCTCTTCATGTTGTTGTTATGTTGTTCTTATATTTGTGGAATGTCATGTTTTCATCCTTATTTTGTGCTTTATTCTCTCACTCTCTTGCTTTATTCTTATGTTTGTGCGTTATCTTCCTCCTATTCTCTTTCTTCCTTCTGTGCACTTTCTTCCTTTTGTGCACTTTCTTTCCTTCTGCACACTTTTTTTATACTTAGGTTTTTTCACACAACCTGTATCCAAAACTCGTTTTCTAACTACCAGACTACTTCTGATCAGAGTTAAGACAAAGGTGTAGTCTTGAAGGATTAAGGATAGATTCCTTTGAAGACTTATAGAGCAGGGTTTAGATTTTCTACATGATATGTATATACCTAATAATTTTGTTACAATAGTCCAACTCTATTGGGATATCTAAGGTTGGTGTCTCTACATTGAGTGAAATAAATAAGAAACTTTAATTTTATAGGTATTGGCTCTAGTGGGGCTATCATTTTGGTATTAGAGAGAAAACTTGATGCTTTGGGATTGAAGTTTTCTCTTCAAGAATGCAATCAAAGTAGTAAAGTGGGAGGATTGCAGCAGTTCAGATTCAAGGGAATCTGACAGAACAAAGGAATTGAGTTGATGAGGAAAAGGAAGAGACATTGAGAAATGACTGTGGAATATAATATCATGAATAGATCTTGCAGGTATTGTTGATGTTTTAATGATTCTGACTATGAATTAATTGTGTTGCATACTGAAGAGGATATTGCATGACATAACCAACAAATCTTGAAATTCTCATTGGAGGAAAAAATCAGATACCTATCATTGTATTTGATTTCCAAAATTTTGGATGGAGGCAGAGGATTGAGAGAGCTAGTTTGTTCTTGAAAAGAAGAGTTTCTCTTATAAAGGAATGCAAGATAGATGTGATTTTGGAAAAATATTGATTCCAAGGAGTGAATCAAAAGGAGATATGCCTGGGAGGAAACGATCTTGGCACAGATCTTCATATAACTCTTTTTATGTTAACTTTGGTATAAAACAATTTGTGTTTGCAAGTTGAAGAAGACAAGAAGAAATGTAGCAGAGAAGGATGGATAGCAACCATTGCAGCAGTGAAGTTGTGACAGCGAAAGAGGGAGTATACAAATATCTCAAGTGAGGAAAATTGTGACATAACCCCAACAACAAATTACAATTGTTGAAGAAGAATACGATAGTATAGTTCTCAAAGGAAGAGGTGAGAAGTTGAAGATGAAAAATCCAAATAGCTTTGAAATTTGATGAGAAAGAGTGCTCAAGAGAGGTTCTACTACAGAGAACCAAAAGAATACCGAGAGGATGACTTAGTACTGTTGAAAATTTGTAGACTTGTTATAGAGATGGGAAAGGCTTATTTCATCTCATAATTGGATAAGGAAAATACATAGAAGGAGGTAAGGATGACTATTGATAATCACCGTAAGGGTTCAGAGAGAAGTCACAATCATGTGGACATAAATGTCAAGGAAGTTGGCATAAGGAAGATGAGTGATGATAAATTTGAAAAGGAAATGGTTGAGATGAGAGTACACCTTAATGTATTAATGGAGTTTTTATTGAAGTATGAGGAGGAACAAATATATGGATGGAAAATGAGGAAGAAGAAGGTGAGATGTCATCCATTGCAAATGAATCTAAGTCAAATGATGTATTCCAGGTTGAAAGAGGAACTCATAGCAGCTGCGTATGAGATGGAAGTTTACATATATGAAATTGAAAGAGTATTCTTTGATGAATAAGAAGCTACATATGTTGAGGAGAGATTTCTTGACAGTCTTACGAACTATTAGACTAGCTTAGATTAGCATGGAGATGTGGTGACTAAAACATCAAATGAAGAGCCTTACATTTTTTATCTTGACACTTTGTGTATAATTGTATATTTGGCAGGTGATGACAAGGAATTGGATGATGTGCTTATGCATGTTAATCAATAAATGAGACTCCTAGAAGAGATGGCTAAGATAGAGAAATTTTTAATTGAGCATGTGTTTATTGATCTTGAAGATGGTTAATTTGGAAAGGAAGCTTCCATAACAGAGGAATTTGATGCTTGGTTTTACAAGAATTTGTGTGTAGATGCAAGTGATGGAAAACCATCTAGAACTACCATAAAGATGAAGGGAAACAAGAGGGTGTCTTCTCAAGACCTTGAAGAAGGACATATCTTGAATTTTGTTCTAAAGGAAAATGAGGCATCAAAATCTCACAGAGGTTATGCAAGTATAGAATATGAAGAGTTACTTCATGAAGACATGTTCAAAGAGGTTACAGCCATTGGAAGGCCTAACGATAGTTTTATGCCAAAGGAAGGAAGTACAAAAACAGAAAGTACATAAGAGGAGATAGAGATTTTGGAGGAGTGGCTAGCAGAAGACTTAAGAGATGGATATTTCATGAAGGTTACAAATACAAATCAATATGGTTTTGTTGGATTGTATGAAGAGTTGAATTTTTTGGAGGAAAGGATAGTAAGCCAAAGACTGCATATTCAAGATGTAAATTTAGAACTGGAGGAAGAGGACATTATCTTCAAAGACAATGAGGAGAAAGTTGCAAAGAATAATAGGAATCAAATGTTATATAAGATTATTATAACTCTTATGAAGAAACAAGATATGCAGAAGCAAAGGAGATTCACATAGACGATTTTAGGGGCTAAATTTCGCAAATGGGCTAATTTTCCATGGTTTTTCCCAAAACAAGATTCACCAATTTACATTTTTTCGAAAAACGATTCGCCCAAATTCCATAGAATAAAATTATTTTACCTTAAAAATCACCAAAACTTTATAGAAAGTATACAAAATCCTTAGAAATTTGAATATTTTTACAAAGCTATAGCTAAACATTTTACATTTTGCATATTAAGGAATAGTAAGATTAGCCCATGTTTCTACATTTTAATATAAATTTTCATTCTTAAAATCATCCCTGAAGGAGAAGTGATAGAAATGAAATTCAACCAAGGATAGAATTGGTAAAGGAAATTGATGTATTGTGGATGTTGATGAGGAAAATTACCAACATAATATACAACAGAAAAGGGAGGACAACCAACAACAGAGTTCAACTTACTGAAATATTTTTCATAAACAAAGAAAGTGGGAAACAACACCATAAATTTTGGAATCCTGGAGAATTGGAAGCAACCGTTGTTGAACAACAACAAGGTAGCAAAGCAGCTAGACAACTACAACATAAGGTTTGGGATCCAGGTGGACTTCAACAAAGGAAATCATGATCAAGAGATCATGAAAAATTTTGTTCCTTGGGAGTCTGATACAGGAGCATTTTACCTCCTAAATTCAATCACATTTGATTAGGCCTAAGGGGTCTTGAGTTTACTAAGGGAGTGGGTTCCCTAATATGTATTTTGTTGAAGTTTCCTATGGGTTGTGGATATTTTTGTAAAGATTTCTGTCACATGTAATTTAATCTTCTTTATTAAGTAGATGATGAGAAATTCTCAGAATGAAGAGGTCTAGAGAGACCTTAGGATAAGCGGATAAGCAAAGGCTTATTTAAGATTTTAGGGATCTAAATATCATAGGGATTTGATTGAGAGATCCTAGGGATTGTTGGCTAAGATATTTGTGGATCTGAAATAGATTATTTTCAGAATCCTTTTCTTTTATAAGTTGTAAGCCATGAGGCCTAAGGGATCGAATATGATGGGTGTGTAAGTGAGGATTGGGTGTGTATAAAAGGCCAGTGTGGCCAAAATATTAGTCATAGGACAAATACATGTAGATCAGGTCTGTGAAGTAGAAATGTTCTTTGTAAAAGTATATGTACATAATTGAAATGATGACAGTATGTTTTGAGTGATTGGAAATCTGACTGTGTAAACCTGTACTCTTAGGAATAACTGTGTTATGATATATACTGACGGTAAGATTTCCCATAAATTGTATGTAAATCCATAATTTGAGTGCGTAACCTATAGAAGGGTTTGTATGTTTGGTGCAGGTCTCAGATATTGAAATACGACTAAGTCTGAGTTAGACTTGAAATCAAAATGGGATTTCGTGAATGATCAGTGATCACTCCTAGGATCAATGATCCAAAATATCTATGAAATGACATGCTGGGAAGAGTGTGAACTTTCAAGGTCCAATTGATTGTGAAGATAGGCTACAGTATGAGTCAGATCAATCAAGTGAATAAAACCAAACCGTTGGATCAGAATTAGTACCAGTGTTGGGAGGAAGATTAAACACGAGTTGTCATATTTTTCGTTGAACCCAATCGACGATATAGATCCATGCTCACAATTTAAGTTTCGCAGGGATTAGTTATAATGTAGATTTGTGAAAAAAAAGGGCACTGGGTTTCAGTGGAGCCACGTGTCACAGTTATGTTCCTTTGTGTTTCATTTAGTGGTTTATAAACCCACCCTTCGAAAAATGTGAAATATCCCAAGGTCATGTGGAAGGGAGGTAAGCTCTCAGTTTGTTTTTTATTTTCATTATACGCCTTGTGGTATTAACCCTGGTTCAGATCTCTTGATCATATGGATTAGAAGAACATAGTAATCATTACTGAAAAGCGTAAACAAGAAATTAAATTGAGTCTTCATATGATTCTTGGAAGGCTAAGATTGCAGTGGAATTGTGGGATCAATGTAGTAGAATCGATCCATACTTGTGATCTATTCATAAGTATCAAACCTATACCAAAAGCAATCAAAAGGAACCCTCAAACCGTAATTTAAGACTAAGGTTGTAGAGATCAAAAACCTAGTAAAATTGAATCAGTGAATACTTGAGATTATAATTGATTATAATTGATTAGGGACTTTCAAAGAGGAAAGTAGGAGGATCGTGATCATTTCCCACTCATGTTTCTCTTTTTGTGAGGTTGAAATAATTGAATGATTGATTATAATATATGATCCAACACAATGTTTCCTTCATTATTATTTAAATTTGATAATCAAAGGCTCCTAGTTGGTTCATGATTCAATGCCTTTCTTAGAGTGATAAAATTCATTGGGTTTATGTTAATTATTCTTAATTAATTTTTTGCATTTATTTTGTGTTCATTTCATTACAAAAAGCCGATGAAGAAAAAGTAGCTACCTACCAGACTTCAAAAAAAGGATTCATTTGAGTATTTTAAAACAAATCAATTAATTTCTTGTAAATTTTATTAAAATTTAATAATTCAAAATTGATATAAAAGAATGATAATAATTTATTGCATACACCTATTAGAAGTGGCCAGAATTAATGATCTTTTAATCACACATAAGCATTTAATGGTCATGATTTCATTTACACAGAATATTCTTAGTTATCACAATAAATGAAAGACTCTGATTTGAAGAATTAACTTCCTTACATGACAAAAGATGTGAGGGCGATTAAGCTGATTAAAGTAACAATGATTGTTTATAGATTTTATTACTTTCCTTAATTTATATGTTTCACTATGATTTCTTTTTAAGGTTTTTAACTAAGCGTCATCAATTTTTTACGAAGTTTCCATCTGTTTCACATAAAAATATCATTCAAATATATCCCCGTGGGTTTGTGTGGCCTCCTGAAGCATTCCACGATCCACCTCTACATTTTTTTATTTCTTTTTTCGGTTATTTAGTAGGCTCCATCAATGTTTTACCAAGTTTCCATGCATTTCACAAATAAGTATCATTTAAATATATCCCCGTGGGTGCATGTGGCATCCTGAAGCGTGCCATGATCCGCCTCTACATTTGTAATTTTGGATTTCAATTAATTGTGCGATCATGTCATCCTTTCAATCAAGTAGGCGTTTTTGTTCGTGGGTGGTTGTGTGACATTCTAGAGGTTTCAATTAACCATGGCAGTGGTGTTTCAATTAAGCATGCCCTAGGTTTCAACTAATCTAGAATGTGAAGCATGCATTCCATACTGTGATCTGTGCCAACATTTCAATTAACCACAATTTTATTCTTTAACCCCACAACTTCAGTCTCCTCAACAACGGAATGGGTTGGAATGTAGGTTTTATGTTATGAAATTTGCAGTGGATTTCTTGAAGAATATAACTTCACACAATCCTTTACCAGTACACTATCTTGCAAGTAACGTTTTTGGATAATTAATATGAAAATTTATCTTCTAAATTGATTGTCATCCTAACTTTTGTTTTATCATAGATCCACGCCCTATAATATTCTTCTTTCAAGGAAGATTTCGCTCCAAAGGCTACATGGAAATTAAGAGGATTTCTTGGATCACTTAACAGAGATGAAAAGGATTGGAATGAGTCTTAGTCTTAATTAATTAATTATATAATGTTCAACTTAAAAACAAATTATCTCGGTTTTAATTAAATTGTTGTATACAACCATTGCAAAGACTGAATTTTCTGAAGGGAAGCAATGCACCATAGAACATGTGAGTCTATAAACAAGATCTTATACTTTTAGGTAAAAAAAATAACAATGAATGTGCATTTAAATACTTTTAAGGTTATATTCTTCAACATTAACTCACTTCTTCCATGTGATTCAACACCCTTGTTGTATTCCCGTCTAAATTATTGCACTTCGTGGTAATGAATATCAGGTTGAAATTTTCGATAAAGTAAGGCCCAAGTGTGTGTCATTATCCTTTAAAAAGGAGCATTCGAAACCTATTTATGATGATGATATCCAGAGGATTGGTGGAAAAACAGGTTGAATACTCATCAATATTATCATTTTAGTGGAAATGTTCAATAAATTAAAGCCCATTTCTGTGAAATTGGAATAATTGGAGAGGAACGACGAATAAAGAGTTTGAATACTTTCTCTTCTTATTGTTTTTAAACTTTTATTCGACATGATAGGAATACATGGTAACTTACCATCTTATCTTATAAAAAAATAAGAGAATGAATATGATGAGATGCATTATAATCATTTTATTTTATTAAAAAAACATATTTTATTAAAAAGAACATAGTGAATATTCATTTAAGATAATTAAACTTTTCGAAAAATAAATAAAAAATAATCAAAATAACCTTTTGGGATAGGGTTATTTTTATAAAGTTAGGGTTGGGGTTATATGGAAATATTAAGGTTATGGATATATTTATAAAGTTAGCGTTAGCTTGGACTAATCATTTTTTAAATAAAATATATTTTGAGATATTTGAGTATATTTTGTAAAATGAAAAAATTTAAAAGAGAAAGATAAATACAAGTTATTACAACATTAGTTCATTTTAATCTAATGTATATTTTTAAAAAATGTTTTACATATATTTTTTCAATTATGGGTTCAAATTATTTATAAGTATTCAAAGTGATGAAATTTATTTATATATAATATAATAATAATGATCTATTTTTAAGGTCACTGCGAAGCCACACCAAATTTAAATTTGACCCCTATCCCTACCCTCCTCTGGATTTGAACTTGTGATCTCTTAAGAGGAAACACATGTTCTTAGCCATTAGAAACAAATGTTCTTAACCATTAGGCCCACTCAGGCTGTATATTATTTAAATAAATAAATAAATTTGAGATGATTTTAAGTTAGTTTAATTTGTTTTTAAAAATTGTTATGTAACTCAACTATAAAATATTTAAACACTTGAGTTATAAAATACCTAATTATTCTAGAATAAAAAATAATATTAAAGCAATAATATTAATACTTTATTAATTTTTTGAAATATTTTTTTCTTAAATTTGTTTAATGTTAATGAAAAATAATCATAATAATAACATAACGCCGCATTCTTAGAATACTTAGGAAAAGAGACATTTTAAGGATATGTAAATCTCCTCATTATATACCTATATTGTTTAAAAATATTTATATACAATACATTTAATATTTATATACAATATAGTTTGTAAATGTACATTTTATAATTAAAAATATAGTTGGTATGGTTATAAATGACCACAATATTTTTTACAATTGTAATGGTTTGAGAATATGGTTTAATGCTTGTGTGAAATTTATGCTATTATTCTTTTATTGAAATTTGTGTGTGTGTATGTATGTATGTATGTATGTATGTATTTTATGTGGATTTTAATAAAGTTTTATATTGTTGGGAGACTTGCTTTGTTAATTATCTCACCCATGACAAACAAAATCAATGAAAAATATATATAAAGTATATATGCATGTATAATGGTCATAGTCTGTATCATGATGCAATGTATACATTATATAATCCATGTGTGGTGTACTTAAATGTCCTTATAACATTAATAAATCATCATCAAATTTCAAGTTGATTTTCTATCAATGTCCTTAGAATGAGTACAAATCGTCATCTGCAAAGAATTAAAAAAGTTGATTTCATTTAAATATTCTTGAAAAAATAAAAATCATCATGTGTAACTTATAGGCCAAGTATATTTTTTATCAATGTCCTTAGAACAATATAAGTCATCATCTCTAAAGTTTCAGATGATTTTCTATCAATGTTCTTATAACAAGTATAAATTATTAAATGATTTGCTATCAATGTCCTTAGAAGAATTATAAATCAAGTAGATTTACTATCAACTTCCTTAGAATAAGTATAATTCATCATCTACAAAGTTCAAGATGATTTTTTATCAATCTAATGAACATAACCATGTCGTCACTATGTGATGGACATAACCTCATCATCACAATGTTATGCAAGTATCTTGTCATTATAAGGTGACAAACAATGTCCTGTCGTCATAATGTTATGAAAATACCACCGTCGTCACAATATGATGAACATACGACATTTATGCTCATCCCATAGACATGTGATATACCATGAACACACAATGAACATACAACATTTATGTTCATCACATAGACACTTTTACTTAAATGTCTTGTCATGACAATGTGATGAACATAGTGCCATTGTTGCACTATCCTGGCCATTGTCAATATGTGACAAACAATATTCTATCTTCACAATGTTATGAACATAGCCCTGTCATATCAATGTGAATAAAATATTCAGTCGTGATAATGTGATTCAAATACCATGTCCTTGCAATCTGATGAACATAGCCACGTCGTCACAATGTGATGAATATAACCATATTGTTGCAATGTGACAAATATAGCCTTATACAATGAACAGACAATGTGACGAACATAACCATATTGTCACAAGGTGACAAATATAACTATGGTTGAACTTGGTTGAATATTACCATGGTTGATTATGGTTAACCATGTTTGATAGTTGTTGTCCATACATGACCATCGTTGGCCATAACCATATTGATGGAATGAGACAAACATGGTTCGCCATAACCATATTATTGCAATGTGATGAACATAACCATACTTTTAGGTAAATTTAGAACTAGAGGAAGAGGACATTATCTTCAAAGACAATGAGGAGAAATTTGCAAAGAATAATAAGAATCAAATGTTATATAAGATTCTTATAACTCTTATGAAGAAACAAGATATGCAGGAGCAAAGGAGATTCACATAGATGATTTTAGGGGCTAAATTTCGCAAATTGGCTAATTTTCCATGGTTTTTCCCAAAACAAGATTCACCAATTTATATTTTTTCTAAAAATGATTCGCCCAAATTCCATAGAATAAAATTATTTTACCTTAAAAATCACCAAAACTTTATAGAAAGTATACAAAATCCTTAGAAATTTGAATATTATTACAAAGCTATCGCTAAACATTTTACATTTTTCATATTAAAGAATAGTAATATTAGTCCATGTTTCTATATTTTAATATAAATTTTCATCCTTAAAATCATCCCTGAAGGAGAAGTGACAGAAATGAAATTCAGCCAAGGATAGAATTGGATAAGGAAATTGATGTATTGTGGATGTTGATGAGGAAAATTACCAACATAATATACAACAGAAAAGGGAGGACAACCAACAACAGAGTTCAACTTACTGAAATATTTTTCATAAACAAAGAAAGTGGGAAACAACACCATCAATTTTGGAATCCTTGAGAATTGGAAGCAACCGTTGTTGAAAAACAACAAGGTAGCAAAGAAGCTAGACAACTACAACATAAGGTTTGGGATCCAGGTGGACTTCAACAAAGGAAATCATGATCAGGAGATCATGAAAAAAAATTTTCCTTGGGAGTCTGGTATAGGAGCATTTTACCTCCTAAATTCAATCACATTTGACTAGGCCTAAGGGGTCTTGAGTTTAATAAGGGAGTGGGTTCCCTAATGTGTATTTTGTTGAAGTTTCCTATGGGTTGTGGATATTTTTGTAAGGATTTATGTAACATGTAATTTAATCTTCTTTATTAAGTAGATGATGAGAAATTCTCAGAATGAAGAGGTCTAGAGAGACCTTAGGATGAGCAGAGGCTTATTTAAAATTTTAGGGATCTAAATATCATAGGGATTTGATTCAGAGATCCTAGGGATTGTTGGCTGAGATATTTGTGGATCTGAAATAGATTATTTTTAGAATCCTTTTCTTTTATAAGTTGTAAGCCATGAGGCCTAAGGGATCGAATATGATGGGTGTGTAAGTGAGGATTGGGTGTGTATAAAAGGCCAGTGTGGCCAAAATATCAGTCATAGGACAAATACATGTAGATCAGGTCTGTGAGGTAAAAATGTTCTTTGTAAAAGTATGTGTACATAATTGAAATGATGACAGTATGTTTTGAGTGATTGGAAATCTTATTGTGTAAACCTGTACTCTTAGCAATAACTGTGTTATGATATATACTGATGGTAAGATTTCCCATAAATTGTATGTAAATCCATAATTTGAGTGCGTAACCTATAGAAGGGTTTGTATGTTTGGTGCAGGTCTCAGATATTGAAATATGACTAAGTCTAAGTTAGACTTGAAATCAAAATGGGATTTCATGAATGATCATTGATCACTCTAGGATCAATGATCCGAAATATCTATGAAATGACATGCTCAGAAGAGTGTGAACTTTCAAGTTCCAATTGATTGTGAAGATAGGCTACATTAAGCGTCAGATCAATCAAGTGAATAAAACCGAACCGTTGGATCAGAATTAGTACCAGTGTTGGGAGGAAGATTAAACACGAGTTGTCATATTTTTGGTTGAACCCAATCGACGATATAGATCCATGCTCACAATTTAAGTTTCGCAGGGATTAGTTATAATGTAGATTTGTGAAAAAAAAAAGGCACTGGGGTTTCAATGGAGCCACGTGTCACAATTGTGTTCCTTTGTGTTTCATTTAGTGGTTTATAAACCCACCCTTCGAAAAATGTGAAATATCCCAAGGTCATGTGGAAGGGAGGTAAGCTCTCAGTTTATTTTTTATTTTCATTATACGCCTTGTGGTATTAACCCTGGTTCAGATCTCTTGATCGTATGGATTAGAAGAACATAGTAATCATTACTGAAATGCGTAAACAAGTAATTAAATCGAGTCTTCATATGATTCTTGGAAGGCTAAGAGTGCATTGGAATTGTTGGATCAACATAGTAGAATCGATCCATACTTGTGATCTATTCATAAGTATCAAACCTATATCAAAAGCAATCAAAAGGAACCCTCAAACCGTAATTTAAGACTAAGGTTGTAGATAACAAAAACTTAGTAAAATTGAATTAGTGAATACTTGAGATTATAATTGATTAGGGACTTTCAAAGAGGAAAGTAGAAGGATCGTGATCATTCCCCACTCATGTTTCTCTTTTTGTGAGGTTGAAATAATTGAATGATTGATTATAATATATGATCAAACACATTGTTTTCTTCATTATTATTTAAATTCGATAATCAAAGGCTCCTAGTTGGTTCATGATTCAATGCCTTTCTTAGAGTGATAAAATTCATTGGGTTTATGTTAATTATTTCTAATTAATTTTTTTCATTATTTTGTGTTCATTTCATTATAGGAAGCTGATGAAAAAAAAGTAACTGCCTATCAGAGTTCAACAAAAAGGACTAACAAAAAGGACTCATTTGAGTATCTTAAAACAAATCAATTAATTTCTTGTAAATTTTATTAAAATTTAATAATTCAAAATTGATATAAAAGAATGATAATAATTTATTATGTTGATAGGCGTACACCTATTGAAAGTGGTCAGAATTAATGGTATTTTAATCACACATAGGCATTTAATGACCATGATTTCATTTACCCAGAATATTCTTAGTCCTCACAATAAATGAAAGACTCTGATTTGAAGAATTAACTTCCTTACATAACAAAAGATGTATGTTTATCATTAGAGAGGGCGATTAAGCTGATTAAAGTAACAATGATTGTTTATAGATTTTATTACTTTCCTTAAATTTATATGTTTCACTATGATTTCTTTTTTAGGTTTTTTACTAGGCGTCATCAATTTTTTACGAAGTTTCCATCTGTTTCACATAAAAATATCATTCAAATATATCCCCATGGATTTGTGTGGCCTCCTGAAGCATTCCACGATCCACCTCTAGATTTTTCATTTCTTTTTTAAGTTAGTTACTAGGCTCCATCAATGTTTTACCAAGTTTCCATGCATTTCACAAATAAGTATCATTTAAATATATCTCCATGGGTGCATGTGGCATCCTGAAGCGTGCCATGATCCACCTCTACATTTGTAATTTTGGATTTCAATTAATTGTGCGATCATGTCATCCTTTCAATCAACTAGGCGTTTTTGTTCGTGGGTGGTTGTGTGACATCCTAGAGGTTTCAATTAACCATGGCAGTGGCGTTTCAATTAAGCATGCCCTAGGTTTCAACTAATCTGGGATGTGAAGCATGCATTCCATGTCGTGATCTGTGCCAACATTTCAATTAACCACAATTTTATTCTTTAACCCCACAACTTGTATATCTCTCTACGTGCCAAAATTTGATTCAGTCTCCTCAACAACGGAATGGGTTGGAATGTAGGTTTTATGTTATGAATTTTGCAGTGGATTTCTTGAAGAATATAACTTCACACAATCCTTTACGAGTACACTATCTTGCAAGTAACGTTTTTGGATAATTAATATGAAAATTTATCTTCTAAATTGATTGTCATCCTAACTTTTGTTTTATCATAGATCCACGCCCTATAATATTCTTCTTTCAAGGAAGATTTCGCTCCAAAGGCTACATGGAAATTAAGAGGATTTCTTGGATCACTTAACATAGATAAGAAGGATTGGAGTGAGTCTTGGTTTTAGTTAATTAATTATATAATGTTCAACTTAAAAACAAATGATCTCGGTTTTAATTAAAATTATTGTATATAACCATTGCAAAGACTGAATTTTATGAAGGGAAACAATGCACCATAGAACATGTGAGTTTATAAACAAGATCTTATACTTTTAGGTACTAAAAAAAAATAAGAATGAATGTGCATTTAAATACTTTTAAGGTTATATTCTTCAACATTAACTCACTTATTCCATGTGATTCAACACCATTTTTGTATTTCCCGTGTAAATTATTGCACTTCGTGGTAATGAATATCAGGTTGAAATTTTCGATAAAGTAAGGCCCAAATGTGTGTCATCATCCTTTAAAAAGAAACATTCGAAACATATTTATGATGATGAAATCCAGAAGAGGGTTGGTGGAAAAATAGGTTGAATACTCATCAATATTATCATTTTAGTGGAAATGTTCAATAAATTAAAGCCCATTTCTGTGAAATTGGAATAATTGGAGAGGAACGACGAATAAAGAGTTTGAATACTTTTTCTTCTTATTGTTTTTAAACTTTTATTCTACATGATAGGAATACATTGTAATTTACCATCTTATCTTATTAAAAAAAATAAGAGAATGAATATGATGAGATGCATTATAATCATTTTATTTTATTAAAAAGAACATAGTGAATATTCATTTAAGATAACTAAACTTTTTAAAAAATAAATAAAAAATAATTAAAATAATTATTTGGATTATTTTATTAAAAAGAACATAGTGAATATTCATTTAAGATAATTAAACTTTTCAAAAAATAAATAAAAAATAATCATTTGGGTTAGGGTTATATGGAAATATTAAGGTTATGGATATATTTATAACGTTAGGGTTAGCTTGGACGACGATTTGACTGGTAAAGTCTACGGAGGTATACATACCATACCCCCTATGTATTTGAACTTGTGACCTTTTAAGAGGAAACACATGTTCTTAACCACTAAGCCCACTCAGGTTGTATATTATTTAAAAAAATAAATAAATTTGAGATGATTTTAAGTTAGTTTAATTTGTTTTTAAAAATTGTTATGTAACTCAACTATAAAATATTTAAACACTTGAGTTATAAAATACCTAATTATTCTAGAATAAAAAATAATATTAAAGCAATAAAATTAATACTTTATTAATTTTTTGAAATATTTTTTTCTTAAATTTGTTTAATGTTAATGAAAAATAATCATAATAATAACGATAATGCCACATTCTTAGAATACTTAGGAAAAGAGAAATTTTAAGGATATGTAAATCTCTTCATTATATACCTATATTGTTTAAAAATATTTATATACAATATATTTAATACTTATATACAATATAGTTTGTAAATGTATATTTTATAATTAAAAATATAGTTGGTATGGTTATAAATGACCATAATATTTTTTACAATTGTAATGGTTTGAGAATATGGTTTAATGCTTGTGTGAAATTTATGCTTTTATTCTTTTATTGAAATTTGTGCATGTGTAGGTATGTATGTATGTATGTATTTTATGTGGATTTTAATAAAGTTTTATATTGGTGGGAGACTTGCTTTGTTAATTATCCCACCCATGACAAACAAAATCAATGAAAAATATATATAAAGTATATATGCATGTATAATGGTCATAGTTTGTATCGTGATGCAATGTATACATTATATAATTCATGTGTGTTGTACTTAAATGTCCTTATAACATTAATAAATCATCATCAAATTTCAAGTTGATTTTCTATCAATGTTCTTAGAATGAGTACAAATCGTCATCTGCAAAGAATTAAACAAGTTGATTTCATTTAAATATTCTTGGAAAAAATATAAATCATCATGTGTAACTTATAGACCAAGTATATTTTTTATCAATATCCTTAGAACAATATAAGTCATCATCTCCAAAGTTTCAAAAGATTTTCTATCAATGTTCTTATAACAAGTATAAATTATTAAATGATTTTCTATCAATGTCCTTAGAACAACTATAAATCAAGTAGATTTACTATCAATTTCCTTAGAATAAGTATAATTCATCATCTACAAAGTTCAAGATGATTTTTTATCTATGTGATGAACATAACCTCGTCATCACAATCTAATGGACATAACATCATCATCGCAATGTTATGCACATATCTTGTCATTATAAGGTGACAAACAATGTCGTGTCATCATAATGTTATGAAAATACCACCGTCGTTGCAATATGATGAACATATGAAATTTATGCTCATCCCATAGCCATATGACATACCATGAACATAAAATGAACATACAACATTCATGTTCATCACATAGACACTTTTACTTAAATGTCTTGTAATGAAAATTTGATGAACATGGTGCCACCATCACACTATCCTGGTCATTGTCAATATGTGACAAACAATGTCCTATCTTCACATTGTTACCAACATAGCCCCGTCATCACAATGTGAAGCAAATATCCAGTCGTGATAATGTGATGCAAATACCTCGTCCTTGCACTCTGATGAACATAGCCCTGTCATCACAATGTGATGAAAATAACCATATTGACGCAATGTGACAAATATAGCCTTATACAATGAGCATACAATGTGACAAACATAACCATATTGTCGCAAGGTGACAAACATAACTATGGTTGACCTTGGTTGACCATAACCATGGTTGATTGTGGTTAACCATGTTTGACAGTTGTTGTCCATACATGACCATCGTTGGCCATAACCAAATTGATGGAATGTGACGAACATGGTTGGATATAACCATATTATTACAATGTGATGAACATAACCATATTGTCACAATGTGATGAACCTGACTAGCCATAACCATATTGTCACAATGTGACAAACATGACTTGCCATAACCATATTGTTGAAATGTGATGAACATAACCATATTTCCCCAATGTGACGAACGTGACTAGCGATAACTATATTGTCACAATGTGACGAACATGATTGGCCATAACCATATTGTCACCATGTGATCAACATAGCCTCATCATCACAACATGATGAACATTATTGTATTGTTTCAATGTGACAAACATAACCTCGACGTCCTAATGTGATGAACCTATCCTCATCATCACAATGTGATACAAATACCCTACCATCATAATGTGACAAACAATTTCCTATCATCACAATGTGATGAACTTAGCCCTGTTATCGAAATAAAGGTCATATCATCACAATGTGATGAAGACACAACATTTATTTTCATCACATAGACCTACATCATACGAGGAACATACAACATTTATGTCCATCACATAACCACTTTTTACTTAAATGTCAGGTCATTACAATGCAGTGAACATAGACCCATCATCACAATATCCCTATCATCATCAATATGTGACAAACAATATACTATTGTCGCAATGTGATGAACATAGCCCTATCATCGCAATGTGATGCAAATATCTTGTCATCATAGTGTGACACAAATATACTGTCATCGTAATCTGATGAACTTAGCCCCTCCCTTGCAATGTGACAAAAATAACCATAATCTCACAATATGGTGAACATAGCCTTGTCATCACAATGTCATCAACATAGCCTCGTCATTGCAGTGTTACACAAATATCCTATCATCATAATATGAMAAACAATTCCAAATGTCGTTATTTGAATGTCACCCGTAGTCTTGGTCATCCATGGTCATGGCCAACCATGGTCACCTATGGGAAAAAACTGTCAAACATGGTTAACCATTGTCAACCATGTTAAATGTCTATGAAAGTTAACCCTGATMATGGTAACCAAGGTCAACCACAATTAAATAATTAATAAATTACATTGTTAATGTATTAGTACTTTAATATTTTACATTAGACATTAATGTTTTAAATAATTAATACATATGTATTAATATGTATTAATGTACTTTAACAATGTATTACTTAATAATGCATTAATGTATTAATACATTAATATGTTAAATTATGCATTAGTGTATTAATGCGTTAATTTATACATTACAGTAATGTAATAATGCATCGTTAATGTATTAATACTTTAATAATGTTTTATTGAATACATTAAATTAAATGTATTACTACTTGATTAATGTATTACTTTATTAGTGTATTAATACTATAGTGATGTATTTATTAATGTATTTATTGATGTACATTTAATATATTATTAATGTATTACTTTATGATTGTATTGATACTTTAGCAATGTGTTAATCAATAATATATTAATGTATAAATTAATTAATACAATTATAAATCAAGTAGATGATTTGTTATCAATGTGATGAACATAAATTCCTCGTTGCAATTCTATGCAAATATCATGTCATCATAAGGTCACAAACAATGTCCTATGATCTGAACATAACCTCGCCATCGCAATAAATGTACTGTTGTCGCAATATGATGAACATAAGACATTTATGTTCATCACATAGCCATACAAAATATGATGAACATATGACATTTATGTTCATCACATAGCCACTTTTACTTAAACATGTCATGACAATGTGATGAACAAAGCCCCATCATCGCACTATCATGGTCATCATTAATATGTGACAAACAATATCCTATTGTTGCAATGTTATGAACAAGGCCATGTCGTCGCAATGTGACACAAATATCCAGTCATCATAATGTGGTGCAAATATCATGTCCTTGCAATGTGACAAATATAGCCCTGTCATCATAATGTGACAAACATAACCATATTGTCGCAATGTGACAAAGATAGCCTTATACGATGACCATACAATTTGACGAACATAACCATATTGTCACAATGTGACAAACATAACTATGGTTAACCTTGGTTGACCATGACCATGGTTGAATGTGGTTGACCATGGTTGACAATGGTTAACCATGTTTGAAAGTTTTTGTCCATACATGACTATCGTTGGCCATAACCATATTGTCGCAATGTGATGAACATAAACATATTGTTGTAGTGTGACGAACATGACTGGCCATAACCATGTTGTCGCAATGTCACAAACATAACCATATTGTCGCAATGTGACGAACATGACTGGCCATAACCATATTGTCACGATGTGATGAACATAAAAATATTTTCATGTGACAAACATAACCATATTGTCACAATGTGACAAAAATAATCATATTGTCACAATATGGTGAACAAAGCCTCGTCATCACAATGTCATCAACATAGCCTTGTCGTCACAATGTTACACAAATATCTTGTCGTGATAATGTGACAAACAATTCCAATTGTCGCTATTTGAATGTCGCCGATAGTGTTGGTTAGCCATGGTCATGGCCAACCATGGTCACCTGTGGACAATAACTGTCAAACATGGTTAACCATTGTCAACCATGTTGAAGGTCTACAGAAGTTAACCATGATCATGGTAATCCAAGGTCAACTACAATTAACCATGTCAACCATAGTGAACCTTTCCTTCCAAAAGTCAACCAAGTTCTACCAAAGTTTAACCATGGGCATGGTCAACCATAATCAAGCATACTAAATTAATGTATTAATAATTGAATACTATATTATTAATGTATTACTACTTTAGTAATGTGTTTATTAAGGTATTAGTACTTTAATAATGTATTATTAAAGTATTAATAGGTTTGTAATGTTTTAAGGTATTAATTCTTTAATATTAATTTGTTAATATCAATATTAATGGATTAATAGCAATGTTTTAGTGTATTAATAATATTAATAAATACATTATTAAAAACATATTTATTAATGTATTATTGATTTAATAATGTATTATTTATGCATTATTTTATTAGTGTATTAATACTTAAATAATGTAATAATATATTAATTAATTAATAAAGTACATTATTAATGTATTAGTACTTTAATAGTTACATTATATATTGATTTATACTTATATTAATGTAATAATGTGTTAGTGTTTTATTAATTTCTTACTACTTTATTAATGTATTATTTTATTTGTGTATTCATACTTTATTAATTTTTTGATGTATTAATACTTTAGTAATGTGTTTATTAAAAATGTATTAATGTATTAATAAGTTAAATTAATACATTTAATGTATTTTAATGTATAGTGTTATTTATAGTCACAACCATAAAAAACCGTGATCATCGTGAATCATAGTTATGTTCAATAAAATTATGTTTTAATACTTTAATAATGTATTATTTATCCATTACTTTTACTTTTATTAGTGTATTAATACTTTAACAAACTATAAATGTATTAATTATTTATACAGTCTGAGTGGGCATAATGGTTAAGAACATGTGTTTCCTCTTAAGAGGTCACAGGTTCAAATCCAGAGGGGGGTAGGGTATGTATACCTTCATAGACTTTACCAGAGTAGTACTTTAATATGGTACATAGTACATTAATGTATTAATTAATTAATACATTACATTATTAATGTATCGATTAATTAATAGTTACATTATACATTAATATTAACTTGTATTTTAATTTATAAATTATATTAATGTAATAATGTATTAAAATTTTAGTAATGTATTTATTAAAAATGTGTTAATATATTAATTAATTAAATTAATACATATTAGTATATTTTAATGTATCAATGTCATTTATAATCATGACCATAAGAAACCATGATCATGGTCAATAGTAATTTTCAATAAATATATTTATACTTTAATAATGTATTACTAATATATTACTTTATTAATGTATTACTTAATAATGTATCAATACTTTAATATGTTATATTATGTATTAAAGTGTATTGATTATTTAATTTATACATTACAATAATATATTGTTAATGTATTACTATTTTAATTATAGTTTACTAAATACATGAAATTTAATGTGTTACTACTTTATTAATGTATTATTTTATTAGTGTATTAATATTTTAATAATGTATTTATTGATGTATTTGATATATTATTGATATATTACTTTATTATTGTATTGATAATTTAGTATTGTATTAATGTATAAATTAATTAATACATCACATTATTAATACATTAATTAATTAATACTTTACTTTATACATTATTGTAAATTAATACTTTAATTTATACATTATATTAATATATCATTAATGTTACATTACATTATTAATGTATTAGTACTTTAATATGCTACATTATACATTAATTTATTGGTACTTTAATTTATACATTACACTCTTACAACAATGTAATAATGTATTATTACTTTATTAGTGTATTAATAGTAATGTATTTATTAATATATTAATTTATTAGTGTATTTATTAATATATTAATTTAAGAGGTCACAAGTTCAAATCGAGAGGGGGGTAGGGTATGTATACCTCCGTATACTTTACCAGTCAAATCGTTGAGCAAAGGGGGGTCCCTTGTCCCACAAACAAGGGGGTCTCATACACCAATTTGGTGTGGCTTGGTCATGACCTTAAAAATATAATATTATTATTATTATATTTTAGCAATATATAAACTAATAATGTATTAATGTATTAATTAATTAATACATTACATTAATAATGTATCAATCAAGTAATATGTTACAGTAACTGTAGATTAATAATTTAATTTGTACATTATTGATGATGATGATGATTAACGTCCACTAAGACCTAATTGGTCTATCGGACCTTAAGACGGTAAGTGATTACTTGTGATTCTTTAGAATTTTGTTTGTGTGCTCGAAAAGCATTAAGAGAAGCTTTCCAAGATCACCATACTTTTGTTGAGTTAAGAGGTTAGGAAGGTTGGTAGTGTGATCAATATTTTGAAAATGAGATCTAATATGGGTATAGGCTCGACAATCTAAGAGAAAGTGATTTTCATCTTCACACCTCTTAGTGTCACAAAGGTGACACACTCTTTCATCCCATGGTGTTTTAGGAATTGATCAACGACCAGTTTCACTATGGAGCTCGTGAGAATTTGTTCTTATCTTAGCAATGCTTATTTTTTTCTTTACACTTGGCAAAACAGATAGATAATTTTGATCTTCTAGATTAGGGTTGATTACATCTTTATAATACCTTAATTTTCTATTTTCCTCTAACTCTTTATCACACCACATTTTTTTCTTAAATTTTTATTTGACATTTTTTTTAATAGTATCTTTATTCTACAAAATGGTTTCTTCCATGATTCCCCAATAGTTTATCCAAGACCGGGCATCTTTATGCCAACCTCGCTTGAGTCGATGGTGGTTATGACTTGATTTTGAAGAAATTTTAGGTAGCCTTTTGTCTTCCATATTGTTTAACTTGTTCTTATACATTAGGTACCTAGTCATATCCATGCTCTGACTTGTTTCAATGGAAATATATATAAATAATGTAATACATATATAAATATATATAAATAATGTATTACATTACTTTTATATATATATATATATATATATATATAATATTAATGTAATACATTATGTTAATACATTAATAAACCATTAATTTATATACATTAATATACTACATTAATGTATTACATTAGTATATTATTGTTATATATTTGTAATTATTAGTTAATATATTAATGGTCATCTTCAAGGCATGTCAATCATCAACTAGCAATAATCTTAGGTCATGGCCAAGCCACCACACCAAATTGGTGTATGAGACCCCCTTGTAAGAGACCCCCCTCCACCCAGGGATTTGACTACTTAAGTCTACAAAGGTATACATGCCCTACCCCCCTCTGGATTTGAACTTGTGACCTCTTAAGAGGAAACACATGTTCTTAACCATTAGGCCAGTTGATATAAGTGATTGACGCCATTAGTTTGAAAAGATGGAAAATAACATCAATCAACCAATTTTATAAAGTAATTGTTACTAGTATAATCATTATCAATATAGAAAGAGCAATAACATTAGTAAAAAATAAATTAACATGAATTTAGATCCATAATTTACAATCTATCATATGTCTATAAATCAAATATTTAAAAGTAAATTTAATCTCTTTTACAATTAATAAATTTAAAATTAAAATATATATAAATTTATTAAGATTTTAATAAAATTATTTAAAAAATAAATTTAATCAAATATAAATGGCATAAATATAACTTTTAAACAATATACAACTAAGCAAAGCAAATGAAATATTACACCTTTGAAATTTTTATGAAAACTTATAATCATTTATATTATTATTATACGGGCCTCCTGCCAGGATATATGGCCATCCAACAGGTTGGTCAAATACTTTTGACTATTTTTATTAAAAACTGAAAACTTTATAAAAGTATTTTATTTAATTTTTTACTAGATTGATTTTTTTAATTTTAATTTATATATTTTTAAATTTTATAATTCAAATAAATATTTTATGATTGGTTTAAAAGCCTGAAGTGACTAAATAGTAAATACCCTTGGATGGACTCACATTTATATAAAAAAAAAAAATTAAATAAAACTTAAAATTGACACCTTTATAAGTTTGACGCTTTGTACATTTGACCAGTAATTGCCGTATTTAAAATATAATGCAAGAGAAACAAAATGTAATGTAAGAGCGGATTTAACCAAATTTGTAGAATCTCCATTAAAGCACAAGAAAAAAACAAATCGAAGTGACTCATGGATTCCCATGTGTGAATGTAATTTAGTTGTAGGTCTGGCGTTCAATTATGAAAATTCATCGTTTCAGAGGTGATACCACTCCATTGCAGATCAAATTAAATAATGTGGAGGGCAACAGTGGCACATTGCAGCCTGCGATATAAAAAACGAGGAAAGGTGGTGCAATCATGACAAGTGCTCACCAACTGTGATTCCAAAGCTTGCTTCTATCACTTATTTGGATGATGACGATGGGTAGCATGTTAGAAAAATGCGTCGGTCCAGATAGGCACATTCGATGTGTGTGTGAATATTAGCAGTTGTGCAGACATGCAAGTTCCTATATGTTGGATATGGATGAACAGTTTTACTACTCAATTTTCATGTACAGAAATTTAGGCATCTACATATAAAAGATTTAGAAGATTGATATTAAAAGTTAACCTAAAATTATTATTATTATTATAATTAAAATGAAAATGAAAAGTTAATATATCTTATTATCATTATTATTAAAATAAAAAGATCATATTTTAATAGAATGTTAAATTAATGTATGGAATTTTTTATATGTAGGATAACAGATATTTTATGCAAAACTCTCTTGTTTGTGTGATAAAGAATTGTTTGTAACAATTAAACTATTTAATTTACTATGTAAATTACTCTTTTAAGATTTAAAAGATTTAAATTTATGACTATAAAAAACACATATTCTTAATTATCAAATTCATACACATTATACTATTCTAGCAAATATTATTAAATAAAAATATAAAAAACCCAATTGTTGAATGGATACAATTTTAATTAACATTCTCAAGACAAATACCAAATCAACTTATTATGTCTATAGGAAATCAAAACCAAACTAAAATGTTGAATTTAAAGTGGAAAATTTAGTTCCCAACCAAAAACACAAAGGAACATCATAAACTCATTTTCAAAATGAAGAAGGTACCCAAACCCTTCTTTAATATAGTTAGACTTATAGCTCTTATTTTCTAATTTTTTTTGTTATAGAGTGTTGAATTGAATATAGAGTTTTGAACTATAAAGTGTTTAATTTACTATTAATACATTGTACCATGCTTGATATTTCAAGGGTGATTTGTTTTAAAACTTTGTATGAATAGTAAAACCAATTTTCATTTTAGTTGTAAATCTATTTTTATTTCAATATGAAAGGAAATCAATACATTTGGTAATTTGGATAGTCTTGTCATTCTTGCCAATAGAGCTTAGACATTTTAGATTATGAGTGCAAGCTTGTACATGTCTCCATTGCTTCCCCCATTTATTGCATATTTGGTTGAGATAAAGTATTTCCTCCTCCATGGAAGATATCACATTCTTATTTGATTCATTTACAAGTTTCAAGAAAAAAAATCTTCAAGAAAACTTATAATATAAATCAACACAATTGTCATTATTTATCTCCAAGAAAATATCTCGACAATCTATCAATTACAATATACTAAGTTGATTAGATGACCCTAAACTCCAAGAATTAAAAAATTGTTTACAAATATATTGACAAAAAAAAACTTACATATTTTGAGTGCCTTTTAATAAGACACATGCATCACCTCCATGGTTTTGAATGTATCCATGTTATAGGAGGAAATAATAATTCACATGCAACCCTTCTCTACTATTGAATGCAACAAAAGTTGAATTTAATGCAAAACCTAAATAGATCAAGGAAACTTGAAAATGATAAAGGCAATATGCCTTTTAGAGAAATGGGAGATAGAGTTGAGTAAAAAATGAGAGGGAATTAATGCTTTAAAATTATGATAGGGATTGGTGCTTTGGAATTATGAAGATAGTTATCGGAGACCATTATAAGATTTTGGATTATTTGAGGAAACCACTTGTGCATGGATAAAGTTGGTTAAATGTTCCACCACAAGTTTCACATTGGTGAATGGTCAAAGGAAATTGAAGAACATGGATGCATCAAAGAAAGCATAAGGGAAACAGGGTAACACCATGAAGGTGGGTAACACTTTCGTGAGAATGGGGGAGGAAAAATTGTTAGAATCAATTTTTAATGTACACTTTTGAGTTGAAACATTCCACATCAAATCGAATGATGCACGAATGACATCATCGACTTTCATGTAGTAAAAACAGTAGTCGATTTTTTTCTCTGGTAGCAGATAGTTTGGCCGAAAGATCTTTCAGCCGGAAATATACATTATATATGACCGTCCTTTCATTCCACCGTTACTTTACAGACATTGCAGGTGATCGTTGGAAAATTAGTGGGCGTTAGCATTGGTGGAAATGTTGGCATAGGGCATTGGCGACAAATCCATGTAATTTATAGAAATTTATGGTTTCTAGTTTTAATTTATGGAAATTTATAGAAATTTGACTCTATGCCATTCGGACAGAGTCTCTACGATGAATGGACAGAGTCTATATGGACTATGTTTGAATATATTTTATTCCTTCTCAACATGTGCCAACTTAAACTTTTTTTCCACTTGAATTATGCATCGTACTTTTTAAAAAGAACATACAATATTTAAGTTCAATTATTATACTCTTAACACTTTTCAACCACCAAAGAGAAAAAAGCACTTTGAAATAAAAGTAAAAAGAAAAAAATGTACTTGAGCATAATTAACACACTCCATGAGCCTTTTTTTTCGTTGGAACCATAACGAAAGTTAAATTTCATTTTAGAAAAAAATAGAGTTGGCAATTTATATAAAATATAATCGAAGAAGATGGCACAGAGTCAATATGGAATCTGTGCCATTCGAACAGAATGAAATTTTATTCTCGTTTTAAAATTGAGGTTTGTTGTTTCGATTAACGTTGATGCTAATTGGTGTCTTACTAAATTCATAAGAGGAACTACTAATCAATTTCAAAACTGATGGTTCCAGCATTGTTGTTGGATTATCTTGATGGATTAAAAATAAGAATAAAAATATGGTATGTGTCTTATCCACTGAGGCCAAAACTTTTGAGACCATTTTGATTCTAACATCCTTGACTAGTTGGAAAATAGAACCCTATGATTTCATATTGGAGAGAGATACTTTCATACAATTGTAATTGCATTTGAAGTATAATGCAAACACCGGGTTTTTTCTCCAAGGGACCAAGAACCAAATTTAGATCATTTGTATATTGACATCCATTTAGTAATGTATCCATGATATTATTTAAATAAAACTAGTTTTGTCCTTCTGTCCAAATCTACATAGAAGATAGAAGATAAGGATTGAGATAAATATCCATTTGGTTGCTAACTGAGCCCTGTAGCTAAGATAGTCTCATGAGAAACATTGAAGAAACGACTATCCTTACTATGGATAGAGTCCATATGGACTCTGTGTGAATGGCACAGAGTCCTTATGGACTCTATCATTGTTTTTTCCTTTTCCTAAGTGAAATTCTAGGAAACTGTAAACTATGAACTCGAAAATTGTATATTATTTATATTTATTTAATTAATTTAAATATTATTTTTAATTTTGATTAAATAGTTTATTTATAAAACAATTACAATTTAGAGTGTTCATTTAAAATCACAAAATTGATTTGCACACTTTAAACAATATTATGTCCAAAGTTTTTAAACCTCCCGTAGAAAACATTGACATAAATTGTCTCATGTCTGATAAGTATAACTTACTAAATCGATTAAACAATTAGAAATATTATGAACTTCCAACACCCTCTTTACACCCTCTTTGTATAATGTAAAATTATTTTTCAAAGGTGACAAAACTTATCATAAATTAGTGGTCAATCAACAATGAGGACAATGTTAGGATATTTAGATACTTAGGAGTTAGTTCAGATCTAATTGGTCTAATGTGTTGTTAGGTAAAAGTGTGTTTCTTAGTGTGTTTCTTTAGTATGCATTTGTAGTTAGAAAATCCGACGGTCACGATATGTTCTCGACAGAGAGTGATCTGACGGTTTATACTCTCCTCGATCTTAACGGCCATTGATTTGTGGCTTGACACTCAATTGGTCCATGATCTCTATTTAAAGAGCATGGAGGGTCATTTGTCGATGATCGATTGTGAGAAACTCTCTTGTAAAATCTCTCTGTAATCTTTTTCTTTTGCATTAATAAACTGCGCCAAGTGTCTGCATTGGCTGGGGTCGTCGATGTTTCCCCGTAGGGGTTTTACCACGTGAAAACATCGATGTGTTGATCTTTTATCTGGTTATGTGAGTGGTTACTGAAGGTGTTTTTTCTCTGTTGGAATACCTATGTTGTCGAACATGGTATCAGAGCTTGTTTGAAGACCCGCTCCTGTTGTAGATCGAAATCGTGAAGTCGAGTTGCCTCATCTCCATTTTATGTCATTTCCATACATTCATTGGCTGAAAGGATTGTTCCATTGCATCTAGAGCATGTGTTTCATTTAGGAACACTTTCCGTTTCACTGAAGAAAAAAAATTGTTTGCCCAAGATACAGCCATTATAGTTAGATCCAGAGGTATAAAGCTTGAATACACATTTTTTAAATTTTTGCAGAGTAGTATTTTGGTTTTATTTTGGTTTTATATTATTTATTTCCAGGTTTCTACTCTTTTAGATTTGTGTATGCTATTTTCCACAGGCCCTGTGCGATATTGACAAATCAAAAATAGATAGGAAAAGGTGCATATTTTGAGTAAGCTAACCAAGATCTAACCCTTGTTGTCATCGAGAAGATAATTTTTTTACTTCCGTGAAAAGAGTGTTTTTTTTAGCATGCTCTCCAAGGCCGTCAACAACAACAACAATCCTCCTTCTGAACATTACAATATGTTTTGCTAGATCATTTGGTTAAAAGTTGTCCTATTAATTAAAAGGTCTTGAGTTAAAGTCTCTCTTTTGTTACTTTTTTTTGAAAAAGTTCATGCTAAAATTGTAAAGTGTATTTCACTTCAAGTATAAAAGTGAATCACTATAAATAGCTTTAATATTTTATTTTAGAGTTATTTATTTTGCATGCAACTTTTCTGTTATAAAGTAACTTCATTGTAAAAGTGATCTCCACTTCTCTTTATAAAAGTGGGTCACTTCATAAAGCAGTTTACACTATCACGTGGTCATTTGGTTACAGTTTATGCCTTTTTTAAAAAGGGCATAACTCTCACATCCGAAGTCTGTTTTCAGTGCCATTTTTTTTAAAACCGCATAACTTTTTGAGATATTTCCATCCAGATCGTCATTTTTAGTTTTTAAATCCATATTATCTACATATTTAATATGGCTTCTACAAGTAATGTTTTTCTTACCAACACCAACTACTTCCAATGGAAATCTCATATGGAAGATTTATTAAGAAGTAAAGGCTTGTACCGGATTACCTTGGGAAAGGAAAAAGAACCCACTGATGATGATAAGAAAGCCAAATGGGATAATAGGAGTGATGAAGCATGTGGACTAATCAGAATGTCCATCTCTCCATATTTAAGATACCACCTTCAAGAAATTGATGACCCCGAAGAAGCTTGGGAAAATATTGAATCTGTATTTGGTAAAATCAATATTATTCGAGCACAACAGTTAGAAAATCAAGTACTAACCTTGAGTCCAAGTGATTTTTCTTGCCTTGGAGACTATCTATCTAGGTTTAAAACACTCATAATTTTATGTGAAGAATGTAAGATAAAAATGGAGGAAGAGCATTGCATCTATATTATTCTTTCTAAGCTAGGTGAAGAAATTAAGCACAATAACAACAATTGACAAAATAGAGAGAAGAACAGCAACATGGCGGAAAAGGCATAATAGCCCACACATTCTTATTCACTCCAATGTTACATATTTATAGTACAATGGGTGATGCCACCTCATAGAGATATTTGCTCTAGATCCTAAAATCATGCATTATGACTAGGCTAGGCAATCTTAACTAACTCATTAGTCATCACTTGAGGATATATTACTAATATCCTAAATGAATAATACAAATATAGGTGACAATTTAGACTTACTGATTGGTAAAGGTAAGCCATAAGCTAACATTCCCCCCCTCAATCACAAGTCCGATCAATAATACCAGCAATAAATCATAAACTGGTATCAATTCCATGTCTTCATACTGAAACTCCTGAGCTGAGTCGCAATGAAGAACTGCCTGAAAAACCACCAAATCTGGATGCTAAGAAATCTGGAAAAACTCACTGTGTAATCATGTGAGCCAGAATGCCAACAAATTTATTCACTGATGTGAACTCCAATATGATGAGAGCGAACAAAGAGAAGTGAATCAGCTGCAAGTCTGCCACATCCTTGAAAATGCCTGACAACTCAATCAATGCCAAGCTGTAATACATAAGAATCCATCTTTCATCTGCTAGGTCCAATGACCATCTAGGTGAACCAAATGTTCACATTATTGCTCTCAAAAAAAAACAACATCCCTGTGTATGATTCAAAATAGAACCATCATTCTGCCAAAGTCTGCCATATACAGACGGCAGTTGCCCATCTGACAAATTTGATACCCATCTGGCATATTTGTTGTCGAAACTTTCAGTATGACAACCATCTGCAATTCCATCATAAATTCTATCATTTAATTTCCCCCCTTTGTCAATTGAAAGGAGAGACCACAAGTGGTTTCACTAACCATCTTCCCTGGATTTTTGAACTTCCCCCCTTAAGGTGCATGAGGGTTTCACTTTTTACTCCATTTTTATTTTTATTTTTATTTGTGTATAAACTCAAAGTGGGCATATGGAATTAACCACATGTTATCTCATCCCGTGAGGGCCATGCTCGAAAGCTATGCCATAAGGGGACCACTTTGTAGTTATATACATATTTCACTATTTTCTTCAAAACACGTCTTTACTCGAGATTTTACTCTTCGGTAAGACTTATATAATTGCTTGGCAGTTAATGACCATTGCCAAGGATCAATCCACTCATAGTGAATCTTCAGTCTTGCAGGTTTGTTCTTCTTGGAACATTTTTCTGATGCATGATTTGTCTTGCCACAATTCTGACAAGGATGGAAATCAAAACACTGATCCTCCATGTGACCAACTTGATTACAATGTTGACACTTATCATTCTGATTTGCGACATTTAATATTGATTTTTCTTGAAGAAATCCAGCACTTACAAACACAATTGGTTTGGAATAATTTGGAATATGAAAACTATTTTGATTTTCATATCCTAAGCCATGATGATTCCGATTGAAGTGTAATTCTTCCCAAGGTCTAACAATTTTCTTGGAAAGATGATTTTGACTGTATTCTTTTATTTCTTCACATTTGTTGTTGTCGTTGCTATTATTCTGTGCTTCTTTTTGGAATTCATCTTTGAAAGATTCCATATCTTCTGTTTCTTTTGTATCAACTAATTGGATAAGGTCTTGTGTATCACAAAATGCATCAACCTTTTGTATAAACTCGTTTGTATCACATTCCGCATCAACCATTTGGATAAGATCCTTTGTATCACATGTCGCATCAATCTTATCTATTAGATCCTCTGTGTCACAACTTGCATCAAACTTCTCTATGAGATCCTCTGTGTCACAACTTGCATCAACTTTTTGAGTTTCTTCAGATGTTGCATCAATCATGTCATCAATTTGATTCTTCTTTTCACTTAACCTTATCTGAAGTGCATCAAGCAATTTATTCTTCATTTCAATTTCATCTCGAAGATCATTTACTGACTGCATTGTATCAACCATGTGATAAATTATGTTTTGGTTTTGAATTAATTTCATCTCAAGTGTTTTAATCAATTGATCTTTCATATCAATTTGATCTTGTAATTCATGATTGTACTCTTGAAACTCTTTGATTTCTTGAGAGGCATTCTGTAAACGCTTTCCTCCTTTACCCATTATTCTTTCACTCGTGCTTGCTTGAACTCGCTCGCTTGAACTCTTCTTAAAATTTTCACGCTCGCTTGAAATTGCTTTAGTCGAACTGGCTCGCTTGAACTTTTCAACAAGTTGAGGATGTCGGTTACCACCGAAAATGCATCCAAACGTGTGATGTTTACAATGATTTGAGTTAAACTACTCAACCTTGTTAATTTCGACTCAAAATCATAAGGACTCTTTGGTGTCAGGCTCAGCCGAGAATGCACCTGAAAATTACACTGCAATTCAACTTGATTTTGATTTCACACTTACAAAGAAAACTATTGCAAGTTTACAATGAATGTTAATTGATCTTCAAATTGATGATACTTCGACTCCAAGTCACGCCCAATTATCCTTCCATTACAAGATTGATTTGTGCATTGCTTCAATATTCTTTGTTGTTGCTTGATTACATGTGTTTTGATTGCTTATACTAGATTGTATGTGCTTCACTCGCAATGCGCACATGTGCTTGAATTGCATTAAATTGCCTTGTACTTTAGTGTGTGTATGATTGTTTTATACATTTTTGTTTTAAGTGCCAAAACTAGACACAAAACAACAACATTAAGAAGAATCCATCGCACACAACACAAAGTGTATCTAAGATCCCCTTATTCAATTTCAGGCGGATCTAGGACACTTCAACACCACAAAAATTAATATTTTTTTATATATTTTTTTATTTTCTTGATACAGTAGCTCTCTTGAGAGAATTTCTTGAAGGGAAAAAGATTCATCTAAAAACCCTTTTACAAATTTTTCATTCTCTATTCTCTCAAAAATAAATAGTTCTTCATGATAAAAAGCATCGATCTCCCTTGCGCATTAAAGCATTTGTCTCCTCAAGATCTAGATTGGAAACCCCCGAAATGTCTAACCTAAAATCAATGGGAATTGATTCCAGCTGATGTGTGGGGCCGTCTGCTGCTTGTTACTCACCAATATGTGCATCAGGTTTTCCTTTTCTTGACGGAGCTCCGTGAAGTGCTGCAGTAATCGTGGTGGATTGTGCATGGATACTTGCATGAATTATATACGTCTGATCGCTTGTTGGAGAGATCGTGTTTGATGCTCAATTAGAGATCAGATCAACTAGAGTTTCGGCAACAACAGTTAAAATCTCTCTCTCATCGATATGCCCAGATCGCAACGCTAGTCCGTGCTCCAAGGATAAAAAATTAACACTGCAAAATAGTGAGCAAAGATGCTCACAAAACCACATACAATAGAAACAGTTATCTAAACTGTACGTTCAACATACAACGCTGTCAATTCCTCAACAATTCAACGATTACAGTTCTCTCATTACTCTGGGCAATCCCGTGAGGGATCTAAGCGACTCCTTCCAGTGTAGGGGTTACAAAACAGACGAGATCCCAGTGTTGATCGCTGGAATCACTGCACATTAAAAACGTTGGATCGTTGGGATCGCTCTTCAGAGATGAATGTTGGGAACACACAAGACATTTAATTGCTCAGTTAGACAGATCGCTACCAATTAAAGAGAGCAGATGAATCAGAAGTGGACAGCACAAACCAACCAATCTCTTGCAAAAGAGCCTTTAATCGTCACCCCGGCGGACCCGATCGCAGGACGTCATCATGAAATCAAACTGAGAAATGCTTTGCTACTTCCATTATCTGCAATTTATTTCTTGCACCAGGTTCCGTCGACATTTAATTTGAGCCCCGTTTGCACCAACCTACATTTATCAGCGACTGCGAGTGATTTAATTGGTCAGGTAAATATGAAAAATTACGAGCAACCTGAGATTTTCGTTTGGTAATTATTTTGTCGAGAGACCCCTAAATGGCCATCAGCTTCGGGGCCTCTGTCATGGTTTTCCATTGCCCTTGGCAGCGAATCGCTTCTCCTCTCGCAGTATACAGGCGGGCGACTCTTTTTTTTGCAAAAACAATCCCGGATATGAATCATGTGATGCAGATCATGCAAGGCACATATGAGCAAAACGTTTGTAGGAGAGTGCTTGCTACCAGATCTGTGGAGGGCACAATCTGATCCGTGGAGGATGCTTGCTGAGAGCACTTGATGGAGGGTGCGATGTCTTTTCCAAATACCAGATTTGTTGAAGAGCGCGATGTCTTTGCCAGATTTGTTGAAGGGCGCGATGTCTTTGCCACGGGTTCGTCTTCCTCCTCACCGCCACTAAACCCTTCTCTCTCACAACRATTTKCACAGCAGATCCATTAGATGCAAGCAACGGCAGATGTGCACAGGCGTCTCAAACAAAACACATAGAAAACACTTATAAAACAAGCACTTCACTCTCACACCTATTTACAGAGAATCGGCTATCTAAGCTCTCACATCTTCCTGGCCTTCCTGTGAGGAAATTAGGCCAGCACAACCTTGCTCTGATACCAATTGAAGAAATTAAGCACAATAACAACAATTGAAAAAATAGAGAGAAGAACAGCAACATGGCGGAAAAGGCATAATAGCCAACACATTCTTATTCACTCCAATGTTACATATTTATAGTACAATGGGTGATGCCACATCATAGAGAGATTTGCTCTAGATCCTAAAATCATGCATTATGACTAGGCTAGGCAATCTTAACTAACTCATTAGTCATCACTTGAGGATATATTACTAATATCCTAAATGAATAATACAAATATAGGTGACAATTTAGACTTAGTGATTGGTAAAGGTAAGCCATAGGCTAACACTAGGTAGGGCATATTTTGTGTTTGTATCTACCTTTTATGCCATGAGATAGGCTCTAAGGAAATCTTATGAAAAACCCACTCTTGAGTCCTTTTGTGTTGCTTTGATTAGAGAGGAAGATAAGCTTTTTCAACTTGGAGTGATCAACACTGTAGGTATCTCCAACAAAGCCTTAGTTGCCCAGTAGAAAGATAAACCAAAGAATCCCAAGAAGCAACATCCTTGCCACAACAACAAGAAATATAAGCATCCCAAACCCAATCAGACAGATTTTGCTCTAAATGGAGACAAAAGAGTAAAATATAAAAATAAGAAGATTGACAAACATTGCAACTTTTGTGAGAAAGATGGTCATGATGAGTCTAAATGTTTAAAGAATATGGCATCTTTAGAAGCAGTGGTGAAGAAGCACTACGTCAGTATTGATTCTACTTATTCTTCTTCTTCTCATGGACATGCACTTTCTGCTTTCGGTTTCTCCTTCAATACACCTTCTACTTCTACTTCTGATAAGTGGCTTATTGATTCTAGAGCATCTTATCATATGGCTAAGGATAGAGACATATCTTCTACTCTAAATGAATGTAACACCAAGAATATATTTGTTGGTGATGATAGATCTCTTAGTGTTGAAGGATCTGGAACAGTTCAAGTAGAAAATGGTCATTTCAATGATGTATTATGTGTTCCAAGTCTTTATTGTAACCTTCTATCAGTAGATCAAATCACTTATTCAGGTGAAGGTAAAACCATAGAGTTTTCATCTCACCAAGTTGTAATCAAGGATCTAAAAGATCCTAAGCATGTTCTTGCAACTGGAATTGTTGATGATATTACCAGGTTGTACAAGTTTGACAACTTTGGGTCATCATATTTTTCTTTCGTTTTTGTTGCTCATAGTGATGACTTGAGCAGAATTTGGCATGAGTGGTTTGGTCATCTAAACTATCGCTCATTGTAGCAACTATGTAATCAACAGATGGTGACTGGTCTTCCTCTTGTTTCATGCAGAGATAGTGTTTGTGCCGGTTGTTTTCTCGACAAACATCATCGGGATAGTTTTGAAAAGCGTGCCTATTGGCATGTCTCGGGTCCTTTGCAGCTTGTTCACAGTGATTTGTGTGGTCCACTTTCTTCTCCTTATTTTTCTGGGTGCAAGTATTTATTAACTTTCATTGATGACTTTTCCAGATGTACTTGGGTTTACTTCTTAAAACTTAAGAGTGAATTTTTTGACAAGTTTTTGGCCTACAAGGCCCTTGTAGAAAAGCAATTTGGACATCAAATTCAAAGGTTAAGAAAAGATAATGGAGGTGAATATGCAAACAATAATTTTACAAGTTACTGCACTACACAGGGAATCCAAATGCAACACATTGTTCCATATACACCACAACAAAATGGTGTTGCTGAGAGAAAGAACTGCACATTAAAAGAAATGGCTAATTGTATGATCCAATATAAGGGATTAAGTCTAAAGTATTGGGTGGAAACCATCAACTGTGCAAATTACATAGTAAATCGCACTCCCACAAAGGCTCTTAAAAATATAACACCGGAAGAAGCTTGGACTAAAATTAAACCAGATGTAAGTCACTTCTGTGTATTTGGCAATATAGCATGGGCTCACATTCCTCATGAGAAAAGGAAAGCATTGCGACCTAAAAGTAAGAAGTGTATATTTGTTGGTTATTCTGAAGATGTCAAAGGTTATAGAATTCTTCAAACACATTGTAATGAAATTATTATTAGAAGGTATGTAAAATTTGATGAAAATCTCTTGGCCTATGAGCCTAATTTGATGTTTGTGCCTTCTTTGGCCTACGAGCCTAATTCAACGGTTGTGCCTTCTTCAGCCTTCGAGCCATATTCGGTGTTTGTGCCTTATTCTATTCTATTTTCTCCTTCAGATGATGACAGTGAGGATGAAAATTCACCTCCTCCTATTCACCTTCCTCCAGATGAGTCCTTTGAACCTGAACTAGCACTAGCTCCACCGCTTCCTAGATGAGTCCGTTCAACATGAGAAGCAGCTGGTGATCTTGTCAATGATCCTTCAAATCAACGTTGGAAACGTTCACAGTTCTAGCAAGCCTCTTCTCTTTTGGCTCAAGTTTCAGAAACTCATGATCCAGAGACATTTGCAGAAGCTTTAGGTCATCCAGATTGGGATACAACAATGAATGAAGAGTATCATTCTTTAGTGGAAAATGATACTTGAGATATTGTACCTCTTCCAAAAGGAAGAAAACTTGTCAGATGTAAATGGGTCTACAAAACTAAGTATGCATCAGATGGAAGTGTTGAAAGACACAAGGCTCGATTAGTTGCCAAAGGATTTTCCCAAGTTGAAGGAATTTACTATAATGAAACCTTTTCCCCTGTAGCCAAAATGAATTCCATCCACCTTACTCTTTCCCTTTCTGCCTCACATAAATGGGAGGTCCATCGGATGGATGTTAAATCTGCCTTCTTGCATGCAGATTTGCAAGAAGAAATCTACATGGAACAACCTCCTGACTATGTCCATAATGACTGTAGCCTTGTTTGTTGCCTTAATAAATATCTTTGTGGTCTCAAGGAAGCTCCCCGAGATTGGTATGCCAAAATGGACAACTTTCTTATTGCCACTGGATTCTCTAGATTCCATTCTGATCATAATGTCTATACCAAGAAAGTAGGAAGCCATCTCATAATCCTTGTCCTTTATGTTGATGACCTTATCCTTACTAGTAGTGACTAAAAACTTTTAAACCATGTGAAAACCAGCCTTAAGAAGAAATTTGAAATGACAGACTTAGGTTTTTGCACTACTTCCTTGGCCTCAAAGTTTTGCAAACCAATGAAGGAATTTGTATTTCCCAGTCTAAGTATGCTTGTGACCTTCTTCGTCACTTTCACATGGATTATTGTAAACCAACCACTTCTCCCTTCTAGTCTAGAGTCAAGCTTATTGCCACCTGTACTTCTCCCGAAGTTGATGCCACCCTGTATCGTTAGTTAGTTGGTAGCCTCTTATACTTGACTCATACCCGTCCTGATCTTTCCTTTGTTGTTGGTCTTGTTTATCGGTATATGCAAACACCCCATGAAATCCATTGGAAAAAAGATAAAAGGATACTTCTCTATGTCCGTGGTACAATTCAGTTCGGGATACATTGCAGTTCAGGGGGGACTCCTTTATTGGTTGGTTTCACTGATTCAGATTGGGTCGGCGACCATGATGATTAGAAGTCTACTGCAGGTTATGTTTTCAGTCTTGGTTCAGGACCTTTCACTTGGGCCTGTAAGAAACAACTTGCTATTTCACTTTCTTCAGCAGAAGCAGAGTACTGAGCAACGGTAAATGCAAGTCAAGAACCCTTGTGGCTTCGGCAGATCCTTTCAGAGTTTGGATTCCAACAACAACATCCAACCAACCTTTGGTGTGACAATAAGAGTGCCATCAATCTTGCCAAACACCTAGTTCAACATCAGCGTAGAAAACACATAGAGCTACACATGAACTTCATCAGAAATCGCATTCATGATCAAGTTATTGAAGTGCTCTTTTGTCCTATAGAAGATCAAGTTGCAGACATTTTCACAAAGTCTCATACAGAAGCGAAGTTTTCCAAACTTCAATCTATGTTAGGAGTTCAAGAAGTTTTCATTAAGGAGGGATAGGATCTAATGCCTCCTTCCTTCTCCTATTGTGTCACCATTGTAAATCCTTCAATCCTATCCCAAGTTGTTCTTAAGGGGGGATGTTAGGATATTTAGACACTTAGGAGTTAGTTAAGATCTACTTGGTCTAATGTGTCATTAGGTAAAAGTGTGTTTCTTAGTGTGTTTCTTTAGTATGCATTTGTAGTTAGGAAATCCGATGGTCATGATATGTTCCCAACATAGAGTGATCCGACGGTTCATACTCTCCTCAATGTTAACGACCATTGATATGTGGCTTAACACCCAATTGGTACATGATCTCTATTTAAAGAGCATGAAGGGTCATTTGTCGATGATCGATTGTGAGAAACTCTCTTGTAAAATCTCTATGTAATCTTTTTCTTTTGAATTAATAAACTGCTCCAAGTGGCCGCGTTGGCTGGGGCCATTGATGTTTCCCCATAGGGGTTTTACCACATGAAAAAATCGGTGTTTTGATCTTTGATCTGGTTATGTGAGTGGTTACTAAAGGTGTTTTTCCTCTGTTGGAATACCTGTGTTGTCGAATAGACAACCATCACTGGTTGTGTGAGCTAACTCATAATTGTTATTCAAGGAAGACCACACCACCTAAAATGACATGTTAGTGGTATGTAAGAGGGTATATTTTCATTCCCACTAGATGTCTCTAGGTCTTGGGTCATCAGCATGTTTCTTTATGTCTGAGGAAGAAAATCTCCTAGCCAATCAAAACAAGTTCTAGGTATTACTTCAGGACCAAAAGGTAGTTTCAACATAGGTAGTTTTTGTAAGAAATCGAGTATCCTTTGTGGTCATTGTTGACACTACCTCCATTGATCTCATATGATTTCTAGTAGCATCTCTCCTTAATCTCATACATGAAACCATATACTATCCCCAATTACAATTTAAACTCTTGCCCAAGAAAAATATATAAAGTAATTTTTTTAATGCATTTATAAATTTTATTTTAATTTTAATATCGATAAATTAATAGAAAATCCAGATTGACATATTCCAACACTCAAGCAAGGCACCCGTGGTGCAAGGGAGACCATCAACACTAGATTCTCTACCCTCATAATAAGCATAGTGACACGCAATAATTTTTTTTGAAAAATAAGAAGGATAGGAAATATTTTCCTATCTTCAATAGGGAAGTGGTCTCTCACCTTATTCACCTCAACATTATTCTATTCAAATCCCATTGGATTAATAAGTCATAATATTGTATTGTTTTCCCCTTGTTATTTTGTAGATATTGAACTCCATTTTCCATTGAGGTTGCAAGCATATATGTCATCCCTTTACTCCATATATTGCATATATATTGTACGATCTACCTTCTACTTGAATCAATCGATTTTGGTGGTAATAGAGGAGCTTACCCATTGTAGCTAGTGTATTGAATGGTATTAATCTTTGGCACAGAGCCCATATGGACGTTGTCCATTCGCATAGAGTCCATATGGACTCTATGTGAATGGAACAATGTCCATATATTACAAAACGTGCGATTTTTTCCATGCATTGTTATTCATCACAATCAGATATGTAGACCCTTTTTGCAAATGCATCAATATAATTCCAAAAATTTAATTACATATATAAAAGAAAAAGTCTATAAAAGCATAATTAAGATAAAAATGGCTCTCCTGGCTAGCTCTACTTCATCAAGAATAAAACAAAGTGAAATCATTTGGACTCTGCCCAATTGCACAGAGACCATATGGACTCTATCTGAATGGACAGAGTCCTTGAATGTTTAGGATAGACACTTTATCTATCATTTCATCTTAATTTATGCTTGATGATGGATGAAATATTCAGGTAAAATGTTATCTCCAAAATATATTTCTAAATCTACCCCCTCCTATCCTAACAATGAAATTTGATAATGCATTTGTATTACTATGATTAAAACACCATATAGACTCCATGTGAATGGACAAAGTACATATCGTGAAAATCTTAATTTACTGAATGTTTTCTTAAAAAAAAATCATGATTACTTCAATGAAAGACATTTCAATCCAAATTTCCTTATAATATTTTAAAAGGGTTTCTTGTCATATTGTACTTTGATGATACCTCAATCAATATAAATTAATAAGGGGGTAGGGTTACCTCCATAGATTTTACCAATCAAACCGTTGGGTGGAGGGGGGTCCCTTGTCCCACAAACAAGGGGGTCTCATACACCAATTTGGTGTGGCTTGGCCATGACCTTAAAAATAGATTATTATTAGTATTATTAATAAATTAGATGAACCTTGGCTTAATTAATATTTCCATAAAACTTTCATATTACTCCATAAAGGACATTTGTTTATATTGTAATTTGCTATGTTACATTAAATGAGTCTTAACAACTACTCAATCAAGTAGAATTTGTTGTATTGTAGCTTAATGAGAGTCAAGGAGAATTTGTTGTATTTATCTTAATGAGAATCTATTGTAGTGTAGTTCAATGGAATATTTATCATTTGTTGTATTTGCCTTAATGAGAATCTATTATAGTGCAGCTCAATGGCATCTTTATTGTACTTGGATGAAAAATCTCCTACTACTTATGATAGGTATGTGATGTAATTTTTGGTTAATCATATTGTTAAATAGTTTAATGAGTTGCACTTTTAGTAGGGATAGATATCATGAATGTCATGTCAACATTAGTTTTTTCTTAATGTGAATTAGTTTGTTGTAATTAATGACACTCAAGGGTGGATAAGTTTTGGAAAGATAGATTACAATTGTAGTAGATTTGGGAAAATAACTAACTAGATGTGAAGATATTGTAGTATTAATTTAGTACAAAGGAATCCTAATGAATCTAAATTTATGAAAATCATTTTATTCCCCTCACATTGCTTGTTATCGTGTTGATGATATTTTTTCTTATTCTCATAACACTCTAAGTTGTCTTACCCTTGTAGTTTTATCCTTTTCCATTACAAGATTGCAATCATGCTCTCTATGCCCTCTACCACCTAACCCTACTTAGTCTCAAAAAACCTGAAAGTCGTTAAATTTTCTTCCTAATTTCCAATTTGAATATGGACCTCAATGAAACCAACTCTAGGTGTTAAGACCTTGTTATTAAACAATAGATTATTGCAAAATGAAGCCACCAATCTTCTTGGTATTTTGATATGTTAGGTCAACTATGTTTCCTAATATTTGTTGGAATTTAAATGCAAAGCTAATAACAATTTCCTAAGTATAACTCCAGTCCCTATTATCCATGGGTGGTTTCAATATATATGTAGTGTGTCTTGAGCCCAACGTCTACCGGTATGTTCTAGAGTGAAAGTTGCTATAATGAATTGTGTAGGGAACTCTAGTTAGTTACTAGTTAATGAATTTTCATCACATGCTCCTCAACTTATTCTCACCCTACTTCAAGGTGGAAACCTTTCTCTCATTATAGATTGACCAACTTTTAGTTCTCTCATTCAAGACAGCCCATACTTATGAAACTTTTAGTTCTCTCATTCAAGCCACCCCATACTTATGAGAATATTAGTGGGTTAATTTAATTGGTTTAAATAGATTATTTAGTGGGTTAATTTAATTGGTTTAAATAGATTATTTTAAGTTGGAGTTTACGATGAGTTTTTTAGTTTTAATGGGAGTTGTTTCTACATTTTGGTATTTTTCACTAGAATTCAGTGATATAAATCTAGGTGAAATTGCAATTTTATGTTGTTTAAAATGTATTTTTGAATACATAAATGGATTAAGCATCCGCAAAATCCATGGGGTGCTCAGGTTATACTGACTTAACCACTCAAATCTACATATCCAACAATTTCTTGCCGAATTCGGGAAAAAGTAAACCAATAATATGATATGAATGTGAGTAGGTTTTACTAACAAGTTTTAAGCAATTTTAGTTTATGTATTTCAATGCATTGGATCGAATAGAATACAATACATAACTTATAAATCTGTAGAAAAATATGAATAGAAAACAACAAGAAGAAAGAAATAGAGAGAGACAACTTTGTTAACGGAGTTCACCCAATGATGGCTACGTCTCCGGGTCCTGCTTCCAGTGGTGACAGCTTTATTGCTTTCTCCAAATTCTCATTACATCAATGAAATGATTTCAATCTGTTGCAAATTCTCTCTGATCTATTGCACATGACTTCCATGAATAGATCCACACTTTCCTCAAGCAAAATCGCTCTCAAAGAGGATTACAGTAATCATTTACAAAATTTAAAACTAGCTATGTGCGACCATTTTATAGTTCTGGTTCACATTACAAACAAATCACATGCCTCCCCCGAATGGTTAAACCTTTTGTTTATAAAGTGTAGGGTCATTGGATCAAATCCCAACAGACCCATGATATATTCTAACCTTGTGGTAAATAACATGCAATGGCGTGATTTTATGGTTTGAATAGCCATAATATATGGCTGGCGATTGATCTATGTTATATCGTGGCACAAAAATGTGGCTTGGTCGGTGGGGTCGAGGGTTCGACCCCTACCGACTGGGCACTTTCCCTATTCTCCCAACCACACCACCGTATCATAAACAATGTGGGGTGGCTTTACAAGCAAAAACCTCGATCTACTAGCTAGCACATGGCTTGGAGACCGTTGGTGCTGAGGAGATCACTGGGTCGATCCTCCTTGACACCTTTTTATGCGCTATTTACCCCACACACCACTTTATAACATAAAATTTACATTTGGTTTAATAAGAACCATCGCAGCTCGATCGATCAGGCGTTTGTTCTATAAGTCATTGTGCCATGAAGGCAGGAGTTTGAATCTCATGGAGGATGAATAGAATAGTTTTGACCGCAACCCTCTTTGGCCTAATCCTGGGTGCCATGTGGCACCACTGGATTGGTCCACTTGGCACTGTCTGGTTGGACCATATAGCCAACTCACCTTCATAGGTTGCCACGTCTGTAGATTTCATGAGCATTGGAGAACTTTCATTTTTTAGTATTTTTGGATCCTCTTGGATCACTCCTCCCCACTGGAAGCTTTTGGACCACCAAAAGTTTGGTCTTACTTAGTAAATAAGTGAGGGTAAAACTCCCTCACTTTTTCGGTCTTGATCCATCATGCTTTACTTGGATTTGTGCCTTTCATTCACACTCAAAGATATTCCACATCACCCCTACAGAAAGTTTGGAATCTCCTAGCAAGAATAATGTCTTCCTAGAATTCATTCAAATATTCAGGAGAAAAATCTTCTATGGAAGGAATATGAATTCTTTCCTCTTGATCGATGATCATAGGAGGCTCATAAAATTTCAAATTTTCAACATTCACAATAGAATAGCTAACCACTTTTGTATATGCACATATACGAAAATGGTCGGCTTTCGTATATGCGCATATACAGAAGCTGACCACATTCATATATCCGCATATACACAAGTGGTAAATTTTTGTATATGTGCATATAGGGAAGTGTTCAAATTCTGTATATGCACATATATGAAATTTGGCCACTTCTATATATACACATATACAGAGTTGGTTGGATTTTGTATATGCACATATATGGAAGTGGTCGGTTTTCGTATATGTGCATATACAAAAGTTGACCACTTCCGTATATGCTCATATGTGGAAGATGGCCACTTCAATGTATGTGCATATACGAAAGTTGTTGGCTTCCATATATGTGCATATATGGAAGTGGTCAGAGTAACATGAATATCTGATGATGTCAGAAGCATCAAATGAGACCATAGGGTCTTATGTTTTTTAAACTGATAATTTGTGTATGATTGCAGGTTTAGTAGATAATGGATAGTCATTTGAAGCTATCATAGAGCTAAAGGAGGACGATACAACATTTTATCAAGAAGGTCAAATGGAGATGCATGCATAGTTGTGTAATGAAGTTACCGGAGGAAAATTGCATAAATGTATTGGTGCAGAAAGAAGAATAAAGTTGGCTCATACAGATATCCAAGGGAAGGAAAAAGATAATCATTTAGATGCAATGCTCAAGAAGTATGATGAGGAATTAGAGTTGGTGGAAAAAATTTTGAGAGTACCTCATTCAAAAAAGGAAATTACATATAGAGAGGAGAAATGTTCACAAGTTCCTTGTAATGAGGAAATGCTTACGACATCTAAGAAAACTAAGGTAAATTTTAAATTTCAAACTGATTGTGAGGTTGCGGGTATAGAAAGTGATGATGAACATGAATTCGTAATTAGTGAAATAGAATATAAACTATTTCTTAAAGATGAATTTAAGACTCAAGTACCAAATTCAGAGCTAATGTTTAGAGATTTTGAAAAAGAATTGAGGTTTTTGGAAGAATGGTTAGCAAGAGATCTAGGTGGAAAGGACTTTATAAAGAATGCATAATTAGTTCAAGACAATTATGAGAAGAAAATTAGAGTGACATACAACAGTAGCATGGATGAAGAGGATATGCAACACCAAGTGGGTGGAAGCAACAATAAGTTTCAGCAAAGAAGCAGTGGGATGTACTAGCAAGAGGATAAGCTAGACCCAAATAAATTCATAGGCCCCACTCCTAACCTTTGCAAGTGTTTGTCATTGGAAGAGCTTAGGTAGTGGGATAATATGTTAATCCATTTGTTTATAAGACTTTAACTTATTTTCCTTTATCATAGAGTATTTTTCTAATCAACAATGCATCACAAGGGCATTATCCCATTTCCCCCAAGAAAATAGATGCATTAGTTCAAAACCCAATGAAAATAGTTTCCTTATATGTGCATATACGGAAGCCAACCACTTTCGTATATGCGCATATATGAAAATGGTTGGCTTTCGTATATGCGCATATATAGAATCTAACCACTTTCATATATGCACATATATGAAAAATGGTCGGCTTTCGTATATGCGCATATACACGTATACCACATTTGTATATCCACATATACACAATTGGTCGGATTCTATATATGCGCATATACAGAAGTGGTTGGCTTTCGTATATGCATATAGACGGAAGTCGACCATATACCGAACCCAACATGAAAATACAGAAGTGTTCAGATTCCATAGTGTGCATATACAAAAGCGGCATGCTTCCATATATGCGCATATACAAAAGAGGGACACTTCCGTATATGTGCATATATGGAAGTTGACCACTTCCATAAATTCACATATACAAAAGTGGTTGGCTTTCATATATGCTCATATACCGAAGTTGTCCATATACCAAAGAAAATCACTTCCGTATATGCGCATATATCGAAGTCAACCACTTCCATATATACACATGTATGGAAGTGACGGGCTTCTGTATATGCACTTATACATAAGTCGACCACTTTCGTATATGGATTTCGTATATGTGCATATACGAAAGTCGACCACTTCTATATATGCACACATATGGAAGTGGATATATTCCACATATGAGCATATACGAAAGTGGTCGACTTTTGTATATGCACATATATGAAAACCAACCACTTCTATATATGTGCATATACAAAATCCAACCAATTATGTATATGTGTATATACAGAAGTAGCCAACTTTTGTATATGTGCATATACGGAAGTCGACCACTTCCCTATATGCGCATATACAAAATTTGAACACTTGCATATATGCGCATATATGAATGTGGTCGGCTTCCGTATATGCGCATATATGAATGTGGTCAGCTTCCGTATATGGGCATATACAAAAATCGACCATTTTTCGTATATGTGCATATACGGAAGTGGTCAAATTTTGTATATGTGACCACTTCCATATATGTGCATATACAGAGGTGGTCAGCTTCTGTATATGCTCATATACGGAAGTGAGACCACTTCTGTATATGTGCATACATGGAAGCTGGCCATATATGCACATATACAGAAGTCGACCACTTCCCTATATGCACATATACAAAAGTCGACCACTTGCGTATATGCAGTTATATGAATGTGGTCGGCTTCCTTATATGAGCATATACGAAAGCCGACCATTTTCGTATATCTGCATATACGGAAGTCATAAGCTTATGTATATGTGCATATACGGAAGTGGTCAGGTTCTGTATATGCGCATATATAGAAGTGGTCAGCTTATGTATATGTGCATATATTTAAGTGGCCAACTTCCATATATGCGCATATACGAAAGTCGTCAGCTTTTGTATATGTGCATATATGGAAGTGGGAAGTGGACTCACTTCCGTATATGCGCATGTACGGAAGATGACCACTTCTGTATATGCACATATACGGAAGCTGGCCACTTATATGTGCATATACAGAATCTGACCACTTTCGTATATGCGCATATATGCAAGTGGTCAGCTTCCGTATATGCGCATATAAGTGGTCATCTTCCATATATGTGCATATACAAAAGCCGACCATTTTCGTATATGCCCATATATGGAATCCGACCATTTTCATATATGTTGTTGGAAGATCGGTTGTTGTCATTGATGTCAACCCTAGTCATGGGTTTTGGATTGTAAGATTGATGAAGGTATTTGGACATGAAGGAAAATGCACATGAAGATACAACACCCATGGATGGATAGTATACATCATGTTGTTTTTGGTGGTATGTGGCACATCACGTGGATCCTCATGGTTGAGGAGAAATGAATTTTTGAAGATGACAAGGTGAATTGAAGAAGGAAGTACATGTAGGCCCTAAAGATAATTAAAGAAAATAATTACAAAATAAGAAAGTGTCAGGTCGGCCCTAATGTTAAAAGGAAGTGACATAAATGGTATAAATAAACATCATTATACATTCATTTGATACAAGTCGAATTTTAGAGGTAATAATAAAAAAAGAAGGCCAGATTTCAAGGGAGGATGAAGTCTTTTGGTGATGTGTTCTAAGGTATGTTATTTTCAGGTCATCTTACCATTTTTTCTATAAAGTTTTTTCTAGAACAATTTAGATGGTGAATTGCTATGGTATTGAGAAGACATATCAAGGTACCACTAGTAAAAATTTTATCTCTTGATTTGCTATAATTATGGAGATACACTCTATAGAAGATAGGGTTTGTGACCAGTCCTGAAGCTAGTCAATAAACAGGCGTTCCGAGTAAAACAGTCATAAATTATTCATACAGAATCCAAATGAAGTGGGACCACTTCCATTGGAAATATTATGGACTTTAGTTTCTTTTGTATGAGTCTCGGAATCGGATGTTAAATATTGAGTGTGGGGCATGTTGTACAAGTTGGTTCTTCTGAACAGACCAGAATTGAATAAAGTCTACCACTCTTTCTATAACCTGTTTTTGGGGAGGATTCAAGGAGTGAAAAATAGAGGAGTTTCACAGAATACATTGAGTAATATTATCTATAGGATCAGAGTACTCCAAGAATTGAAGAATTGTAGAAATTGAAGTCTCAGGAAGCATTATTAGGTTCTATGTGATGATTTAATGTAAAGTTTTATTATCTCTCTTATATTCTTGGGTGGAAGGAAGGGGAAAGGATGGAGAGATCAACTCTCTCTTGATATTGGAGGATTGTATCTTCCTCTTGGAGGTTTATCCCTCCATTTACATTTATAAGCTATAGCTACCTTTGGAAGTCATTACTTCCCTTGAAAAATAACTATTGATTATTTCTCATATATTGTGCATGGTGTATTGTGGTGTATTGGTGTAACTTTTATACTAATGTTCATTGCTCATTAGATATAGTTGAATGGTTTAAGTATAAGTTGATAAAGGTTTTAAATTGTACTTGATACTGATTCACCCCCCTTTCAGTATCAACAATTGGTATCAAAGCGAGTTACCTTCAGTACATTTTAACCACTAGAAAGAAGATCCTAAGAAGAAATGGAAGAAAAAATTTCAAATGGGATTTCACCATTTGATGGAAGCAATTTTGAATACTGGAGTAATAGAATGGAAACTTACTTGAAATCTCTTGGGGCAGATGTTTGGTTCTCAGTTGCTTCAGGATACAATGCTTTGAAGAAAACAAAGATTGCAGCTCAGAACGAAGCAAAAAGGAACAACAAATTGGCAATAGATACCATCCTGGATGGATTGACAGATTCAGTGAAATCCAATATGGGATCATTTGCATCATCAAAAGAGATTTGGGACAAGCTACAAGACCTTTATGTAAGGGAAGACGCAGAAGAAGAGGAAGAAGAAGAAGAAGTTGAAGCAAATTACAACATCTCAAATTTCAAAGAAGAAAATAGAGGTCAATTCTTTTGCTTTAATTGTGAAGGAGTGGGTCATGTTGAATTTGAATGTTCTCATCCAAGGATTGAAATAAATGACACTGAAGAAGAAAATTCCAATGAAGAAGAAGAAAATCATGAAGAAAAAATTACTCAACAAGAAGATGAGAATCTTAAAAAATTGAAGCATGTTGAGATTGAAAATAGCAAGCTCAAAGACATGCAAAGAAAACTAAGAAGTGAATTGGTTAGTTGTGAAAAGACAGTTGTAATCTTGAAGAAACAATTAGAAGACTTTGATAAACTAAGAGAAGAAACCATTTCCTTGAAAACTCTACTCGAAGAAGAAAGAAGAATAAGAGAAGTAAGGAATGTCCAAATGAAGAAGAAAGAAGAAGATTGTGAGAAACATGAACAAGAAGTTGTCTCATTGAGGAAGAGATAAAGAAACTCTCAAGTGCCAAAAGACTTAACACATCTTGGATGCATGAGTGAAACTTCATACAAAGAAGATGCAAATACCAACAAGAAGGTTGAGGAAAGAGCTACACAGACAGTTGATGAAAAGTGGACCAGGATACCAGAAAGAATGAATGATTACAAAAGAGATGAATATTCCAGAAGACCTCCTACCTTCATGAATCAAAGAAGCTTCAATCAGTATGAAGGAAACTAAAGAAGAGTATATCATGAACCCAGATGGACTACATCACAAATAAGGTCACTTACTCCGAGGTATCAAAATTTCTTTCTTGGTCATTGTTATACTTGCAAAAATTTTGGACATAAGGCAATTAATTGCATAATCAATGAAAGGAACAAATACGCAAGAAACATGAATGGTGTAAATAGAATATATGGAAATAATCATGGATTTGTCAACATAATTTATAATTCATTTTCCCCATTGATGGACAAAAATATTGCATGCTACAAATGTAATTATCTTGGTCACAAAGCACGAGATTGCAGATATATGAATGAAGATGTCCCTATGCCAGCCACTATATGGAGAAGGAAAGATATTCCAAACAATGAAGATTGTCCAATAGCATTGACCGCTGAAGAATGTAAAGAAGAAGATGAATGGTACATAGACAGTGGATGTTCTTCACACATGAACGGGGATCAAGACAAATTCATCAGCTTGAAGAGAAAGGGTGGCAATGTTGCATTTGGAGATGACTCATCTACTAAAATACTTGGAGAAGGTGTAGTAGAGCTTGGAAGAAAAAATGTAAAATCAAAGAATGCTCTATTGATTCAATACTTGAATCATAATCTACTCAGTGTTAGTAAAATGTGTGATCAAGGATACACTCTTACGTTTGATTCCTGAAAATGCAAAACCAGAGAAAATAACTTAGGAAGATTGGTTGCAATTGCAACAAGAAGAACGAATAACATATACATCCTAGACATGAAGAAGAGAGAGAAGACAAAAGCCACACAAAAGGATTCTAAGGAATAAAATGTCCCAAAGACCAAAAATAAGGATGAAGTATTATTGAGTGCCACATGTTTAGGGGGAGCAGCCCCAAAGAAGAGAGTTACATTTTTCCATTAAACTCAGGGGGAGCATCCCTAACCTTTGCCATTGATGTCAAAGGGGGAGAGAAATTTGGATCATGATGATAGGAGGAGCATGAGTGTTGCCATCAATGACAAAGGGGGAGATTGTTGAGAGATTGGTTGTTGTCATTGATGTCAACCCTAGTCATGGGTTTTTGACCGCAAGATTGATGAAGGTATTTGGACATGAAGGAAAATGCACATGCAGATACAACACCCATGGATGGATAGTATACATCATGTTGTTTCTGGTGGTATGTGGCACGACACGTGGATCCTCATGGTTGAGGAGAAATGAATTTTTGAAGATGACAAAGTGAATTGAAGAAGGAAGTACATGTAGGCCTTCAAGATAATTAAAGAAAAGAATTACAAAATAAGAAAGTGTCAGATCGGCCCTAATGTTAAAAGGAAGTGAGATAAATTGTATAAATAAACATCATTATACATTCATTTTATACAAGTCGAATTCTAGAGGTAATAAGAAGAAAATAAGGTCAGATATCAAGGGAGGATGAAGTCTTTTGGTGATGTGTTCTAAGGTATGTTATTTTCAGGTCATCTTACCATTTTTTCTATAATGTTTTTTCTTGAATGATTCAGATGGTGAAATCGTTGTGGTATTGAGAAGACATATCAAGGTACCTTTGGTAAAAATTTCAGCTCTTGATTCACTATAATTATGGAGATACACTATGTGGAAGATAGGGTTTGTGACCAGTCCTGAAGCTAGTCAATAAACAGGTGTTCCGAGTAAAACAATAATAAATTATTCATACAAAATCCAAATGAAGTTAGACCACTTCCATTGATAAGAGTACAGAATTTGGTTTCTTGTGTGCGATTTTCAGAATCAGATGTTAAATATTGAGCATGGGGCATGCTGTACAAGTTGGGTCTTCTGAATAGACCAGAATTAAATAAATTCTACCACTCTTTCTATAACCTCTTTTTGGGGAGGATTCAAAGAGTGAAAATTGGAGGAGTTTTAGAGAATACATTGAGTAATATTATCTACAGGATCAGAGTACTCCAAGAATTGAAGAATTGCAAAAATTGAAGAAGTCTCAGGAAGAATTATCAGGTTCTATGTGATGATTGGTTGATGGTGATGATTTAATGTAAAGTTTTATTATATCTCATATATTCTTGGGTGGAAGGAAGGGGAAAAGATGGAGAGTTCAACTCTCTCTTTATATTGGAGGATTTTATCTTCCTCTTGGAGGTTTATCCCTCTCTTTATATTTGGAAGCTGTAGCTACCTTTGGAAGTCATTACTTCCCTTGAACAATAACTATTGATTATTTCTCATATATTGTGCATGGTGTATTGTGGTGTATTGGTGTAACTCTTATATTATTTTTCATCGCTCATTGGATATAGTTGAATGGTTTAAGTATAATTTGAAAAAGGCTTTAAATTGTACTCGATACTGATTCACCCCCCTCTCAGTATCAACAATCGGTATCAGAGCAGGTTACCTTCAGTACAGTTTAACCACTGGAAGGAAGATCCTAAGAAGAAATGGAAGAAAAAATTCCAAATGGGATTCCACCATTTGATGGAATAAATTTTGAATACTGGAGTAATAGAATAGAAACTTACTTGAAAGCTCTTGGGGAAGATGTTTGGTACTCAGTTGCTTCAAGATACAATGCTTTGAAGAAACCAAAGATTGTAGCTCAGAATGAAGCAAAAAGGAACAACAAATTGGCAATAGATACCATCCTGGATGGATTGACAAATTCAGTGAAATCCAAGGTGGGATCATTTGAATCATCAAAAGAGATTTGGGACAAGCTACAAGACCTTTATGTAAGGGAAGACGTAGAAGAAGAAGAAGAAGAAGAAGAAGTTGAAGAAAATTACAACATCTCAAATTTCAAAGAAGAAAATAGAGGTTAGTTCTTTTTCTTTAATTGTGAAGGAGTAGGTCATGTTGAATTTGAATGTCCTCATCCAAGGACTGAAAGAAATGAAACTGGAGAATAAAAATCCAATGAAGAAGAAGAAAATCACAAAGAAAAAATTATTCAACAAGAAGATGAGAATCTTAAAAAATTGAAGCATGTTGAGATTGAAAATAGCAAGCTCAAAGACACACAAAGAAAACTAAGAAGTGAATTGGTTAGTTGTGAAAAGACAGTTGTAATCTTGAAGAAACAATTAGAAGACTTTGAGAAACTAAGAGAAGAAACCATTTCCTTGAAAACTCTACTCGAAGAAGAAAGAAGAATAGGAGAAGTAAGGAATGTCCAAATGAAGAAGAAAGAAGAAGATTGTGAGAAACTTGAACAAGAAGTTGTCTCATTGAGGAAGATCTTAAGAAACTCTCAAGTGCCAAAAGACTTAACACAACTTGGATGCATGGGTGAAACTTCATACAAATAAGATGCAAATACCAACAAGAAGGTTGAAGAAAGAGCTACACAGACAGTTGATGAAAAGTGGACCAGGATACCAGAAAGAATGAATGATTACAAAAGAGATGAATATCCCAGAAGACCTCCTACCTTCAGGAATCAAAGAAGCTTCAATCAGTATGAAGGAAACTAAAGAAGAGTAGATCATGAACCCAGATGGACTACATCACAAATAAGGTCACTTACTCCCAGGTATCAAAATTTCTTTCTTGGTCATTGTTATACTTGCAAAAATTTTGGACATAAAACAATTAATTGCAGAATCAATGAAAGGAACAAATACGCAAGAAACATGAATGGTGTAAATAGAAGATATGGAAATAATCATGGATTTGTCAATAGAAGTTATAATTCATTTTCCCCATTGATGGACAAAAATATTCCATGCTACAAATGTAATTATCTTGGTCACAAAGCACGAGATTGTAGATATATGAATGAAGATGTCCCTATGCCAACCACAGTATGGAGAAGGAAAGATATTCCAAACAATGAAGATTGTCCAATAGCATTGACCGCTGAAGAATGTAAAGAAGAAGATGAATGGTACATAGACAGTGGATGTTCTTCACACATGATCGGGGATCAAGACAAATTCATCAACTTGAAGAGAAAGGGTGGCAATGTTGCATTTGGAGATGACTCATCTGTCAAAATACTTGCAGAAGGTGTAGTAGAGCTTGGAAGAAAAAATGTAAAAGTAAAGAATGTTCTATTGGTTGAAGACTTAAATCATAATCTACTCAGTGTTAGTAAAATGTGTGATCAAGGATAGACTCTTACATTTGATTCCTGAAAATGAAAAATCAGAGAAAATAACTCTGGAATATTGGTTGCAACTACAACAAGAAGGCCGAATAACATATACATCCTAGACATGAAGAAGAGAGAGAAGACAGAAGCCACACAAAAGGATTCTAAGGAAGAAAATGTCCCAAAGACCAAAAATAAGGATGAAGTATTATTGAGTGCCACATGTTCAGGGGGAGCAACCCCAAAGAAGAGAGTTACATTTTTCCATTAAACTCAGGGAGAGCAGCCCTAACCTTTGCCATTGATGTCAAAGGGGGAAAGAAATTGGGATCATGATGATAGGGGAGCATGAGTGTTGCCATCAATGACAAAGGGGGAGATTGTTGGAAGATTGGTTGTTGTCATTGATCTCAACCCTAGTCATGGGTTTTGGACCGCAAGATTGATGAAGGTATTTGGACATGAAGGAAAATGCACAGGTAGATAAAACACCCATGGATGGATAGTATACATCATGTTGTTTCTGGTGGTATGTGGCACGTCATGTGGATCCTCATGGTTGAGGAGAAATGAATTTTTGAAGATGACAAGGTGAATTGAAGAAGGAAGTACATGTAGGCCCTGAAGATAATTAAAGAAAAGAATTACAATATAGGAAAGTATCAGGTCAACCCTAATGTTAAAAGGAAGTGACATAAATGGTATAAATAAACATCATTATACATTTATTTGATACAAGTCAAATTTCAAAGGTAATAAGAAGAAAAGAAAGCCGGATTTCAAGGGAGAATGAAGTCTTTTGGTGATGTGTTCTAAGGTTTGTTATTTTCAGGTCATCTTACCATTTTTTCTATAACTCTTTTTCTAGAACGATTTAGATGGTTAAATCGCTATGGTATTGAGAATACATATCAAGGTACCTTTGGTAAAAATTTCAGCTCTTGATTCGCTATAATTATGGAGATACACTGTGGAAGATAGGGTTTGTGACCAGTCCTGAAGCTAGTCAATAAACAGGTGTTCCGAGTAAAAAAGTCATAACTTCTTCATACATAATCCAAATGAAGTGGGACCACTTCCATTGGAAATAGTATAAATTGTAGTTTCTTTTGTGCGAGTTTGAGAATCGGATGTTAAATATTGAGCATGGGGCATGCTATACAAGTTGGGTCTTCTGAACAGATCGGAATTGAATAAAGTCTACCACTCTTTCTATAACCTCTTTTTGGGGAGGATTCAAGGAGTGAAAATTGGAGGAGTTTCAGAGAATACATTGAGTAATATTATCTATAGTATTAGAGTACTCCAAGAATTAAATAATTGCATAAATTGAAGAAGTCTCAGGAATCATTATCAGGTTCTATGTGATGATTGGTTGATGGTGATGATTTAATGTAAAGTTTTATTATCTCTCATATATTCTTGGGTGGAAGGAAGGGGCAAGGATGGAGAGTTCAACTCTCTCTTGATATTGGAGGATTGTATCTTCCTCTTGGAGGTTTATCCCTTCCTTACATTTGGAAGTTGTAGCTACCTTTGGAAGTCATTACTTCCCTTGAATAATAACTATTGATTATTTCTCATATATTGTGCATGGTGTATTGTGGTGTATTGGTGTAACTCTTATACTATTGTTCAATGATCATTGGATATAGTTGAATGGTTTAAGTATAATGAAAAAGGTTTTAAATTGTACTTGATACCGATTCACCCCCCTCTCTGTATCAACAATTGGTATCAGAGCGGGTTACCTTCAGTACAATTTAACCACTGGAAGGAAGATCCTGGGAAGCATATACAGAAGCCGACCATTTTTGTATATGCGCATATACGGAAGCCGACCATTTTCATATATGCGCATATACAGAAGCCGACCATTTTCGTATATGCGCATATACATAAGTGGTTAAATTTTGTATATATGCATATACGAAAATGGTCTGCTTCCGTATATGTGCATATACGAAAGTTGATCACTTCCATATATGTGCATATACAAAAGTTGACCACTTCTATATATACGCATATATATAAGCTGACCACTTTCATATATGCACATATACAGAAGTCGACCACTTCCGTATAAGCACATATACGAAAATGGTCGGATTTTGTATATGCGCATATACAAAAGATGACCACTTTTGTATATATGTGTATATGGAAGTTGAAAAATTCCATATATGTGCATATACAAAAGCTGACCATTTTTGTATATGTGCTTATAGGAAGTGGTCGACTTTCGTATATGCACATATACGGAAGTGGTCAGCTTCCGTATATGTGCATAGATGAAAGTGGTCAACTTTTGTATATGCGCATATACCGAAGCTAACCATTTTCGTATATGCACATATACGAAAGTGGTCAACGTCCATATATTCGCATATACGGAAGTGGTCAACTTCCGTATATGAACATATACAGAAGTGGTTAGCTTCCGTATATGCACATATATGGAAGTGCTCAACTTTCATATATGCACATATACAAAAGTGGTCAGCTTCTGTATATGCACATATACGGAAGTGGTCAGCTTCCGTATATGCGCATATATGGAAGTGGTCAACTTTCGTATATGTGCATATACGGAAGCCAACCATTTTAGTATATGCACATATACGAAAGTGGTCAGCTTCCGTATATGCGCATATACAAAAATGTTCGGCTTCCGTATATGCGCATATATGGAAGCTGACCACTTCCGTATATGCGCATACACAGAAGTGGTCTACTTATGTATATGTGCATATATGGTCAACTTCCGTATATGTGCATATACAGAAATGGTCAGCTTCCATATATGCGCATATATGAAAGTGGTCTCACTTCCTTATATGCGCATATACGGAAGCTGACCACTTCTGTATATGAACGTATACAAAAGTTGATTACTTCCGTCTATGCACATATACAACAATGGTTGACTTTCATATATGCTCCATATGGAATCCAACCACATTCATATATGTGCATATGTACAAGTGGTCAACTTTTGTATATGTGCATATAGTGAAGTGGTTGACTTGTGTATATGCGCATATATGAAAGTCGAAGCTGACCACTTTCGTATATATGCGCATATACGAAAGTTGGTCACTTTCATATATGGGTTTCGTATATGCACATATACGAAATTCGACCACTTCCATATATGCACATAAATGGAAATGGTCAGTTTCCACATATGAGCATATACAAAAATGGTCAACTTTTGTATATGCACATATACGAAAATCAACCAGTTTCATATATGTGTATATACAAAAGCCGACCATTTTTGTATATGTGTATATCCAGAAGTGGCCAACTTTCATATATGCCCATATACGTAAGTAAACCACTTCCCTATATGTGCATATACAAAAGCCGATCACTTGCATATATGAATGTGATCGGCTTCCGTATATGCGAATATACGAAATCCGACCATTTTCGTATATAAGCATATACATAAGTGGTCAGCTTCTGTATATGCGCATATACAAAATTGGTCAACTTCTTAATATGTGCATGTACTGCACATATACGTAAGTTGTGCACATATAAGAAAGTTGACCTCTTCTATATATGCACATATACGGAAGATGACCACTTCTGTGTATGTGCATATACAGACGCTGACCACTTCCATATATGTGCATATACGGAAGTGGCCAGTTTTCATTTATGCGCATATACGAAAGTGGTCAACTTCTGTAGATGTGCATATATGGAAGCCTACCATTTCCGTATATGTACTTATACGGAAGTGGTCGACTTTCATATATGCACATATACAGAAGTGGTCAGCTTTCATATATGCGCATATACAAAAGTGGTCACCTTCCATATATGCACATATATGAAAGTCGACCATTTTCATATATGCGCATATACGGAAGTGATCATCTTTTGTATATGTGCATATACAAAAATGGTTGTCTTCTGTATATGCACATATACGAAAGTTGACCAGTTTCGTATATGCGCATATACGAAAATGGTTGGAGAGAGCAAGGAAGAGGGAGGGGGATACAAAGTGAGGGGGAGAGAGGGGTATATGCAAGAGAGAGAGAGAGAGAGGCATGGGGAGAGAATGGTAGATATGATATATATAGAGAGGGAGTGGCAGAGAGGGGGGAGGGAGGGAGTGAGAGAAAGATAAGAGAGAAGGGGTGAGATTATGGGTGAGAGAGAGGGAAACAAGGAGATAGAGAGCGATGGGTAAAGCAGAGAGAGAGAGGGGTGGGGGAAAGAGAGGGGAAGAGAGATATAAAGGGAAGGAAAGAGAAAATAGGAGAGAGAGAAGGGGCGGGGAGTGGGGGAGAAAGAGAGAGAGAGGGGGGGCACGGGGAGTGCGTGAAGGATCGAGAGAGAGAATGAGAGAGGTGGGGGATAGTTTGTGAGGGATCGAGAGAGAGAGGGGGGAGGGGAGTGAGGGAGGGAGGGATCAATAGAGAGAGAGAGAGAGGGGGAGAGGGAGAGAGGTGGGGGGAGTGTGTGAGGGATAGAGAGAGCGAGGGGGAATGATGAGAGAGAGAGAGATGGAAACTAGTCTATGGGATTACATGCTAGTGACATCAATTCTTGTATTCTTGGATATCTAGAGGGGCTCTATCAGAATCATATGAAAGAGGCTATCAAGTTTAATGAAAGTCGTTACAACAGAAAATACAAAGCTTACAATCTTTTCTCTGAAAGGATATATGAGGCTTCAATGTTTGAAGAAAAGGTTTTTTGTTTTCCCTTTGATCATCATAATTACTCTCCAATTTAACTCATAGTATCATTTTTTCTAAGTGAATACTCATAGTTGAAGGAAGGTATCAATAAATAAATAATGTTGAGAGGATAAGAACTTTGTTCAAAAAGTTTTTACCTTAAAATAAATCTTTTAAGGCCTCAAACAGACTCCAAAATTTGTTGGACCCCAAATCACCAAATCATGACATGCCTCTAAAATGGGCCCTACAAGACATTGACTCTAATTTTTCCACCTATAAATTATCAAAATAGATGGAAATTTATATAATAATCCATTTCGGATCACGATGCTTACAAGTTACAAAATAACTTTATTTCAAATGAATTAGATATGTAATTAACTCCATTCAAAAGATTGAATTTGAATAAGACAAATCGAATATCAAGTTGAGACAATTTGTTGAAAATAAAGAATAATCATAATCAAATAGAGAAATTGAAAAAATACCATAATGTGTCTTGATAGAAACTAATGTATATAGTTCTAGCCTAAAAAATAATATCAAATGTATTCAAATGTGACAACTATCCCATTATAACTACAATTGAGAATAAAGAATAATAAGACTACTTAATTATAATTGATCAATCCCTTCAAATTTTCAATTGTGTACCAGAAAATAAAAAACAAAACAAATAATAGAAATGAGAAATTGTTTGCAGTGCATTTCATCTAGCCATTTAAGCTTGTATTGAGAATTGTAATTCTTCAAATTGTAGAGCTTTGAAAATTGCAATTCTAAAATACAAAAACATTTGGAAATTATGATCATTTTATTGGAAAATGTAATTAAATAATTTAATTTATTAATTAATTTAAATGCTAGACTTAATAATTATGATTAATTTAAATATATATATCATATTCAAAAGGTTTCATATATCAATTTGTTGTTTAACTTGATAGTGACTTTAAAATTAGATTATTATTATTATTGTAATTTTACTTCGGTCATATTGATTTGGGAAACCCACTTTCTGAAATTTACTGACTAATGAGATAAGATATTATGTACATATCAGAATATATCGTTTCACGTTTTCCATTTCTGCACAACTTCTAATATTCACACACACATTGAATGTGCCTATCTGGACCGATGCATTTTTCTAACATGCTACCCATCATCATCATCCAAATAACTGATAGCTGCAAGCTTTGGAATCACAGTTAGTATCAACAGAGTTGGTTGTGGACTATCAAGAAAATGCATGACCAAATTTGGAGCAACTTGTTATGGCGACACTTTCAACAGTGACTCTCACGGATCCCACCACTCTTGTTGCCTTGCTTCGTTTCCTCTTCCATGACTGCCAAGTTCAAGTAAGTTACATCAAGTTTCAAGTTTGATAGAAATGTTTCAAGTTACAACAAAAGCTGGGAACTTTTCAATGTATAAAGTGAAATGTTAGTTGAACTTCGAATGGAAATTCGTACAGATAAAAATCTCAAAAATGTATTTTTCATGTTGACAAATCCAAAGCCTATTCGAATCCTATAATATACAACCATAGAAGATCTCAAAATTCCAATCTCGGGCATATAATTTCTGTTGTGGTTCTAGAATTATGTGGATTCTAGTTGAACTCGTTCTTATTTGTTTGATTTTTATAGGGTTGTGATGCATCCATATTGCTGGATTCTGAAGAACCCATTTCATCGGAGCTGCTTTCAGAAAAAACCTTCGGAATTCGAAAACTCAACGTAATCAACAGAATAAAGTCTGTAGTTGAAGCATCATGCCTAGGCACACTATCATGCACATACATTATTGCATTAGCTGCTCGCGATGCGGTTCGTTTATCTGGAGGGCCAACAACCATTGTGATTCCTATGGGAAGAAGGGATTCAATCACGACCAACAATGTATTATCCGGTCAATTTCTCCCCTCTACAGCCATCAGAGTAGACCTTATGCTCAACCTCATACTGCTAAGGGAATGACGTTAGAAGAAATTGTCACAATGCTTGGTAAGACCAAAATATTCATCACATAGATAGAAATATATGACACAAGGTACGGCTATCTTAGGCGAGTACATAATAGCCAGCAACACCGTCGCTTTCCTCCAGAAATGGGTTTAAGAATCGAACCCAATACCTGTGCCTCAACGAAAAAAATCTGATGGGAATCGAACAGAAGTTTCCTCGGACTCGAACCCGAGATCTGTGCTTCAACAAATCCATTGGAATGCAAATCAATGCAGTATGCACAACCAACAAAACCTTGTTATTCTCATATATATATATATATATATATATATATAATGAAAAACATGTTGAGGTATTCTCCGCTTGTAAGAAATGTTGAGGTATTCTCCTCTTGTTGGTTGCTAGATTTTGGCTTCTCGTTTCTTCTTATCTAAATTTGTCTCAGTATCGAACTAAACTTAGCAACTGCAAAAATTATACATCTGATTGCAGATTTCTATGTGACGAGCTTCTTTTTAGCAGGTTTCTTCGCTTCTTGGAGAATCATTGTTCCAGTTCGAATCGCACAAACCAAAAAATTTTGTTTCTTCACGAAATTATGGGTGCATGCCTCTTCACGGATCGCACTATCTCCACTTGGCCCTCCTAAATTACAAAACATGGAATTGGAGGGAAAAAGCGAAGGGGGGAAATCAAGGGAAGTTTTTCGAAATTCAAAAATGGGCAGGCAAGGAGTTAATAAGGTAGATACAAATCATACAACATTAAAAATCACTGGATTGTCTCCTAGATCAACACACTATACCTCACGTCTCTTGGGGGTTAACGAAGGTTAATTGGAGGTTCCATAATTAGTTATAGACGGGAGTCGAAAAATGAATTGATTGAAGCATGGATGCGTGAAGGTAGCGGATGGGAGCATTGGTGCCCATGGGTATGGAAGTGCACGAGTGTGTTGCATGACTATCCATTTTGCAGAGTCTTAATGACTCTGTGACAGGCTGGATATTGCTTGCCTAGAATTTGACGGCTTACAATCCTTTTCCAACTAGACACCTAAATCTGAACTCCACACATCATTGTTGAGTCGCATCAAAACTCTGATCTTGATGTGTAATTAAGTGGAGTGCCAATAAAAAATCTTAGTAGTTAAGTAAACTATAGGTTATATAGTACAAGCCCTATGCTATAGGCATGGATTCACCAAGGTTAGTGACTCTTAACTGGTTGAAGTTTGAAGAAATAAATACTTACTCATGAGTAGGAAGAGACGGTGAGTCACTACAAATTAGACGAAGCAATAAATAAATGACAGTAATTATAACTTTTTCTAGACTTCAACATATTTGGATTTCAATTTTGGTTTAACTAAGCATCATCATATCCTATCTCCTCACCTAGGTAGGCTCTTCTACATGGCAGAGTGGGCTGCTCTATTGGTATTCATGTCCCATATCACATGTTAGATGTCAAGTCCCACAACATGTGACAAAAATATTAGAGGGAGGGGACGAGGGTAGGCATATATGTTCAAGATATGTTATTTCCTACAGGTATAGCTCAACATGTGAAAAGAAGACTAGAGGGAGGTGACGAGGGTAGGCATAGATGCTCGGGATATGTTATTTCCTACAGGTATAGCTCAAGAATGATTGATTGATGGTAAAAAATGTGGGCTTAAAATAAGCAGGGATATAACATCTAAATTTGTTCTTTCCAAGTGGTAGCGGATCACCTCATCACTTCACCCATTGTATAGATGTTTGAGTGGTAGCAAGTCACGACCAGGTAGGAAAGGAAGGAACCCACTGAATGGGCACAGGTTTTAGTTATGCTCTCCTATGTTAATTTCCATGGATTTAGTTGTGCTCTTATGATGGGTCTCTTCCTCCACTCCATTAACTTCCAAGAGTTTTACTTACACCTGGTCTAGGTACTTTGATGGCTAACAATAGGTAATTGTGGAATTTGGAAATTTGAATGGAGTATGTTAGAATCGTGCATTTTATGGAATAGTCTTTTAGTTCCTCACAAATTTTGTAGATTTGTAGTTTCAAGTAATCAAATCCATTGTTTTTTTTATGGGTATGGATCATTTTGTAAAATTTGATTGATAATTTTTTGGGTACAAATAAGTTCATAACCTCACAAATTGTAGTCTTGTTGCTTGGAGCTATGGATCTAGCGACCTCAAGTTAGGGTTTCTGGCTCCCTCTAGCTCCCTTTGTTCAGCTCAACCATTTTCCCTTCCTTATCTATCAATATTTAACATAAACTAATGCTTTGAAAATATGCCCAAAACAGTGAAGTAACAAGTGTTCTACTTTGAATTTTATAAATATAGAAGATTTCAAACCAAAACAATGGTAAGCTCTCATTTCATGTATATAGCCCTTCCATGCATAGTTGTATCATGATTAATGACAATGTGTGAGTCACTATGAACTCTCATGAGTTTGCTTTTGATAACTCATCTTCAAAAAAAAACTATATCTTTGTTTTTATAGGCCTATGGGTGTTTAATTAAAGAATGGCTTCTTTCTTGGGAATGAGGAACACTCTCTTTTGCATAGAGAATAGACAATGAACAGACAAATATAATAGAATTGGAAGACAAATATAAGTGGAAGTTGGCTAGGACATTGAGTCTTCAATTGGATCACTTTTAAAAAAAATTGACACTTATAAATATGCATGAAATGTAGAATGACAGGCATCAAAAACAAATGGTTGTCATCAAATTTTCACTTGACATGCAGGTTAAATTTGAAATTCCAGATGAAGGAGAACTTATTTAACTATGAAATTTTCACTTGACATGCAGGTTAAATTTGAAATTCCAGATGAAGGAGAACTTATTTAACTATATGAGAAACATGCAATTCTTTATATGCATTGTTTAACTATTATATGAAATAGCTTTTTTTTGTTCAAAACTATTAATTTAACAATTTCTCTCCAGATTTCAAACAAATATCCAAAAAAAAAACAAATTTCATAAAAAAAAAAAATTATACTACCACTCTCCAAATCAAAAGATAAAGCAACAAAAATCTTCCTATATATTTTGAAAAACAAAATCTCATGTATCCTTTGAAAAAAAAATCATGGCACGTTGTAGGGACAGCCAGTAATTACAGCCCACGTCTCTACTTGGAACAGGCACGTTGCACTATTTATTAAGTACGACACGTTGCTCAATTTCTATAACAATAATGACTACCTTACTATCAATAAGTATTTTGAGGGGACGGAGTTTTCTGCACGTGTACTAAGCTATCGAGGAAAGCTTCAGTGCTTTGTTTTTTTAAATTTAATAAAATGGCAAGCTCAGCCAACAAGTTGTGCGAGTGAGAGCTGTTTGTTTAGGCAAGCATTATCTACCATACACTAAGCAAATGATTGCTTAGTGTAGGTGGAGACGTACACAAGTACTTAGTCTATTTCACAGCATTATTCACCATGTACTAAGCAAATGATTGTTTAGTGCAGGTGGATACGTACACAAGTACTTCGTCTATTTCACATACATGGCATGCATGGCATCAGGCCTGGAATTTGACGTTCCACAGGACGTTTTTTCGGTTTTTAGACGTATTTGACACTGGCTAATAAAATTTACACGTCATCATTGACTGGCATGAGAATTATCTACCTGTCAGTTTGACGTGTGACCGCCTTCAATGCCCGTCAAAAACTCTAGTGGGTATACGGGCTAGGTAGTAGGGCTAGCCTGCTAGGTAGTAGGGGTCATGACCGTAGGGTACGCATTGATAGCTTACACATGAAAGGGGTTCGAAATTGGGGACCTTGTGCCCGACCTGCCATTTAAACGGAAACCATAACCAATACAAGAAGCCATTTAAACCTTGCATGCTCTGAACCGAAGATGGAATGTTTCCCATTAGCCAAGAGTTAATGTTGAGACCTGGAGTATTAAATCCATGCATTGGAGACTGGATCGGAAGAGACATGGCTTCGTAAGAGGATAGCCTCCTTAATGACCAAGATGAGTTGCTAACACCCCATCCAGGGAGGTAACTTATATGATTTTAAAATTAGAAAATAAATGATATAATTTTAGATAAATTTTATTTAATCACCAAATAATTTTATAACTTATTGTTTATAGAATTTGAAATAAAAATATTTGGAAATAGTGTAAAATGTTAACGAAAACTAGTTCATACCATCCTACAAGCAAACAAAAAGAAATAAATATATAATAATAGTCTCTACATGAGTAGGAATTTTTTGAATGCTTTGATGTAGGCCCCACACCTCCTTGTCCGAACCATTTTTCCACGAGATTATTGATAAGCTAGTTTGGGATGAACACTCTACAAATATCATTATTCCTCTCACAAAGATAGGGATGAATGGCTATAACTTCGAATGGCAAAATGCAATGGCGTGAAGGATGTGTGGGCTAGGTAGTAGATTGTAGGGCTAGCTTGCTAGGTAGTAGGGGTCACGACGTGGAAGGCTGGAAGCTGGGTTAGGTGGAAGGCTGCAGACTCCATAATACATATCACAGATTTTATGTTTGACATTGAATATCATGACCGTGGAACCGTAGAAGTAGTTGTAGGAAATAAATTACTCAACTGCCCGCACTTGCGTGTCAGCTGGAGGCTGGAGCCTGTTTAATTGATTATTGTAGTCTCATGTTTAATTGATTATTCGAAATTTGGAGTCTAGATCCATCTTCGCCGTTCGGAGCCTGGAGCTTGGAGCGTTCGAGCTCCTCCTCTATGCAGTAATTTTGAGTGATATCTTTTATGATACCCTGCCTGATAGAATTTGACCTTCAAATTCTTTTTGGCCATCTGAGAATCACAATAGACTTCGTGACAGGAGGAGGAAAAGTCTCGACCTTGCCTGGTCCTGCGCTGGCGTACATGTTCCTGCAGCTAGGATGAGTATACCTGTTCATATTGCAGTGGCTATCACAGTTTATTGATCTCATTAACAAAACATCCCCTTTTTCCCTGCTCTCCCGGAACCGGTACAGAAATAGGTGCTTTCTCCACATTGTTGACCTCAGTAACTGGAGGGTTTTTTGTCACAACATTTCTTTCGGCGAATCGTATCTAGTGGCCCGCCGCACAGGAAAAACGGTTTTCAACAACGGACTGATAGGAGTAAATGGACTTCTCGAATCTATGATCGCGTCACTGGTAACTTGGTAAGTTTTACTGTCTTTTCTTATTGTTGTGGGCTTCCCCTTGTCCTTTTTTCAAGAGTGTCTAGGTGTTGGGGCTAGCATGAAAATTTATGAAAATTGTATGCTCAACATGAAAATTTATGATGATAAAATTAACATATAACATAAAAAAAAATTGACACTTATAAATCTACATAAAACATAAAATGACAGGTATGAAAAACAAACACCTGTCATCAAATTTGCACTTGACTTGACAGGCAATGTAAATTTGAAATTCCAGGCCTGCGTGGCATGATATTCCGGTGATTCTATTCCTCCAAACGGCGTCTCCACCTCCTCAGTCAGCGATCAGGTTGACATCGACGTTGTACATCAAACCCATTAACGCTGCAGGTACGTTCCTGAACCATTCCGCATCCATTTAAATTTTCGTTTTGCCTCCCATACCCTCTTTCATTCCTACGTATCCGAACCATTCAACACCCATTTCAAAATTTCGTTTTGCCTCCCTTGCCCGCTTTCATCTCCAATCACCCATTTCGAATCTGGTCATATGAATTGAGGAATTTTAAGTGCTGCAAACAGAATATGTAACAGAATATGTGTCTGTACATGGAGGTGGAGATGAAAATGTGTCCGGTCTTCATCCAGATAATGTTATGTTGACGAAATTTGCAAACTTTCAGGGTGCAACTGCTGATCTCTATGATGCAATAGGCAAGGTTTCACAACCAGGAAGTTTAAGGCAATTTGTTGCATCACTCTTAAGTGGTCAGCCCGGTAAGAGCCCTGTTCTGGTTCCAGTGTCAATAATACATGGAAAAAAAGATGGTTTCTCGAGATCGGTTCAGTTAGGCATACCCGGTAGAAGTCGTTCTATGGATATTACCAAAATCAATGCTAAAATTCATTTTGATCCTACAAAGTTGCACTTGCAGCCATGTACGATATAGAGGCTAATTTCTTACTACACTCTATAGTTGAATGTGGAGACAAAGGCTGTGAACCTAATCTCTGTTCGAATAATGACCTATCTATTGGATTCAAGAATGAGGAGAGTATAACAAGTCTTCATCTCAGTGAACCTATTCTGAGCTTCTCAATATATTTTCTTGCAAGGGCATTGAGTTGCATTCGAAAAGCGTAGAGGCGGGTGGAATTTCCGGTTTGGGCAGTGTCTCAGATTTTGTTGTTGGGAACTGGATGGAAGATATTTGTCAAAACTATCTTCATAAGCTGTTAAAAGGGGTTGCTCCAATCCTGCCTTTAGTTGTACTTGCTAAATTGTTTTCTCTCCCGGGCTGAGCATTGTAGAAAAGATCATTGTTTACTGAAGAGCCTGCTGAAAGAGCTGATTGCATCTCACTCGAAGCTTTTAAACAATTTCTTCATAACATCTTGTTTGTATTATTATTAGTCCATGCCCATTCTAAATATTATTACTTAGATACTTGTTACTGAACTAGTTAAAACAGAAGTTTTGCATGCAATGAATAGGTAAAAAAATATTATTATTTTATATAAAAGAGAGCTTATCACAGAAAATGGAAATTAATAATATCTATCATTAGTTTCCAAAAATATTCAAAATAAAATAATATGATTAATAGAAGTTAATCTGCGCATAAGTTCAACGTAATATTTTCCAGAGCTATCCTTTCATGGAATCTGACATAGGTTTCAATTAATAGAATGAGTTTGGTATTGCTTTAATGGATCAATTTCACAGTTTTGCCTATAAATCTAAACCAAAGGAAATCAAATATTCATTGTTTTCTTAATTCCACATCAATTTTATAGTTTCACTTAATCATTAGTTTGATCAATTTTATAATTTCACTTGTAATCATTAGTTTGAAATTTTGCATGCAAATACCAATGTTTATAAAATTATTCTTCTTATAAATCAGTCTCTGACGTTACCTGTATTACTGGTAAAATACCTTTTGCAATTTTACATGCAATCGCAAGTGTTCCAAAACTATTCCTGTATTGGAGTAATGCTGAATTATGGGAGGGTTGCATCTAAGTGTAACAAATAAATAAATTGTTGATTGTATTACATGGACAGTCTTCTTTAGTAATGTGCAGGGTTTCATGTTTTCTACAACATATATGTACAGTCCTCTTACCACAATCATTGTGCTTGCTTGATTAATTAAGGTTTCTTGTTTTTTATAATATATGTAACAGAACAATTTGCCAAAAAAATATAGAACATGTTTTCATGTTTTAATTGCAAGAATCTCAAATTGGGGGATTGAGTTATTGTAAACTTTTGTTGTGTTATGTAAATTTGTGAGATATAAATATTTAAATTAATTTAGGGTGAGTAGCTTATTTTGGTTTCCCTACCACCTTTTCTGGAGGGTGGGAGGGGGGCATTAATAGGAAAATATAATATTATATTTTCCTATTAATGCCCCGCCCTACCACCCTCTATGGAGGGTGGGAGGGGCGGTATTAATAGGAAAATATAATATTATATTTTCCTATTAATTTATAGATAAGCATATATTTGGTTTTTAGAAAAAATATAATTCCTTTGAGATGCTTGTCATTCTAGTTATTTTATATGAATGTTAATTTTAAGGCTACATCATCTTTAAAGAATTTTAGAGAAAATTTGAAAAAATACAAAATCATTTTATAATTTATATAAGTAAAATTCAAAGAAATAAATATATAATATCTAATGATAATATCCAATGCTCATGAGTTAGTCTTTCACCCATTGAGAGTATGGCTATGATTAAGTGTTTAATGTACAAGCACAGGATAACTAACATTGATTCAAATTCCAATCAAAGTCACTTGTTACTTAAGAGAGAGTGGCATAAAAATGTTATTTTTTGGCTAAACCAATGGAAAATGAAAGAGGCCACTCCCTAGAATATTGATACCATTAAAAATCTATCACATGTAAATTTAATGAGAAATTGTGGTGCAATGAAGAAATTAGAGAATACTAAAAAAAAAGATTATTAACTCCAAGTCAAAAATAGCTTTCTATAGCTAGCTTAAAAAAAGAAAATCGACATCACTAAAATAACAATGAACTCCCAAGTTTCATATGAAACTAGGCTTTGGACAAATCTTAAAACTTATTGATATCAAAGAATTTGTTGTCTTTATGACAATAAGAAGGTGGATGATGAAAAACCCTTTTCTCCTACATATGCTTGCAGCCTATATTAAATCTCAGTTTCAAAATTTTATAAAATTAGTGATCTTCATAACTTGTTAACTCATCAAAACAATAGATATTTGTTTTCTCCTATATTAAATCTCAGTTTCAAAATTTTATAAAATTAGTGATCTTCATAACTTGTTAACTCATCAAAACAATAGATATTTGGGAAAGCTTGTATTCTATCTTTTTGAAGATATAAATAAAACATTATAAAAATCAATAAATTTTTTTTATTTTAAGATTGTTAAAGAAAAATTAATATCAATAAACAATAATCATATTTTTTAAACAATAATCATATTAATCATATTTTTATAAATGAATGGTCTAGATTCATACCATCTCAATAATTATTCTTGAACCCTAAATGTTATATTAAATTTTAATTTGGAAAATATACTTCATCATATACTTAATATCTTAGTTGGAATTCATAACACCCTTTGTTTAGAATGTTATCTACATTTTCTAGGGATGTGTTATAACTATTCACGACCATAACATAAACACAAGTTAAGTCATGGAAAAGGTGATCATGGTAAGTTCTTGGAATTCATAACACCCTTTATTTAGAATGCTATCTACATTTTCTTGGGATGTGTTATAACTATTCACAACCATAATATAAACACAAGTCATGCAAAAGGTGATCAGGGTAAGTTCATATGATAGAGATAAGGACATACTTATACAAAAGATTGTGGATATATGAATTGGAGTTGAGCATATACATGAATAGGAGTACTTTTGAACTGATACTAGGAAAATGAACAAAGGGAAACATATTTGAGGAAGTTCAGTATGAGGAAAAGGAATAAACTGGAACATATTTGAGGAAGTTGTGGGAATACATTTTATTCATTAAAAATATTTTATATTTAATATTTAAAAAGAGAAATTAAAATATATATTTAATTTTTCTTAGAGCTTAGGAACTCTTTAATCTTTTATCTAAATACTTTTCTAGAATGTTTTAGATTTATAATTAAAAATATATTTAAGCCATATCAACATTTTCTATGTTTTTCAACATTTAAAATGAGAGAAAAACATATCATTGTCAAATTTGATAATTTCACAAAAAAGAGATCTAATTCATTAGCTAGTGCAAAAGAGGGATACATAATTAGTTAATCATAAAACACACCAACGAACTCAAGGAGAGTCCCTTCTTCCTTTAAATCTTGGGTTGACAATGCTCCTTTCTCCAGAGAATGAACTTCTTTTAATAATTTATTAACTTTTTCATTGAATTATATAAAGGAAATATAAGAAAACTTATGTTCTACTTCCATTATATGTTTCATAGTTTCTTATTAACCTAATTATTAGTAATTTTTTAATCCCCATTAACTTGAATACTTCTTTATCCTTTATCACGAAGCGATTTTCAAAAGTAACCATAAAAAAATAGATCTCTATTCTATAGTTGGTTTCTTGGCTTGTTACATATTTAAAGGTAATAAAAATATTCTCACTTTGGAAAACAATACCTCATACTCCACACATTCCCGGAGTTCCTAGGAAAGCTCCATCAAATAATCTCTAAGCCATCTCTTTAAAAAAAATTGGATCCTTCAAAACTCTCTGTCGTTTAGAGTTTGCAAGTTTTCAAGAGCCTTCATATGAATATTTAAATTGTAAAATTATCCTTGAATCATAAGAATATACTTTCCTTAAAAGACATCATTTCTTGCTAAACACAATCCCAAAACCACATAACAAGTAAATGATTCATGTTATATATTGATATATCTCTATACCATCTTTAAAAGCAAGCCTCAAGAGAACCTCCCTTCTATCATCCCTTTATTATAGACATTTTTAATGCTTATGTTTTTGGGAGTACATGCTACGATAATGTAATGATTATCATCCTTAAAGTATCGCTACCACCTAGTTCCCATCGAACTAACTGATGTATGGAAGACAAATTTCAAATCTAAAGAAGGTCTCTTTGAATGGCTGGTCATGCCCTTTGGCTTAACAAATGCACCAACGACTTTCATGAGGCTGATGAATGATGTATTGTAGGAGATGATATTCCTCTCAGCAACATCCCCCAGCTCTTGGGGAAGACAATCTGGTTGCAGAACCACTGGAAACCGCTAATTGGATACGTCCCTAAGATACACATCTTGTCCAGAAGCTCAATCTATTTTTCTTTCCTTTCAAATGATGATTGCGAAGAAATCCGCAGGTAGAGTTGGTCCTGGGGCCCATCTAGTTTTTCCCTGAAACCCTGGACAGTGGAATTTGACCCCCTTAAGGAATCTACAATGGTAATGAAAGTATAGGCAATTTTTCCCGGATTGCCTCTTGCCTTTTGGTCTAGGGAAGTGCTAGAAGCCATTGGTAACAAATTGGGCTCTTTTGCAAAACTAGAACTATTTATGTCACATTTACGGAAGTCGTATTTATGGAAGCCAACTTTCATAAATGCACATTTAGGGATGATGGGTTTCCTATATGCGCATTTACAGAAGCTGACTACTTCCGTAAACACGGATTTAAAGAAGTTAAAGACATTCGTATATGCACATATACGAAAGCCAACTTCTGTAAATGTGCATATACGGAAGCCAACTTTCGTAAATGTGTGGATACGAAAGCCAACTTTTTCAAATGCGCATATACGAAAGCCACTTTCGTAAATGCGCATTTACAGAAGCCAAGGGATATGGGTAGAGTGAGAGGGAGAGAGATGGGGGGAAGAGAGAAGCAGGGCTATAGAGGGAGGAGGGAGAGAGGGGGGTGGAAATAGACAGGGAGGTAAGGGGATATAGATAAATGGACGTAGAGATGGAGGAAAGGGGAGAGATTGAGAGAAGGAGGGAAGGACGGACTGGAGCAAGAGTGAGAGGGGGGTTGAGAGAGAGAGGAGGGAGGGGGGAGAGAGAGGTTCCATAAAATCCTCCATTATAAACAAAGAAGGGAAATTTTTCGGAGAGGTTCCGTAAAATCCTAGTACATATATCGGTATATATACTAATACCTAGCAGATATACCTCCTAACATATACTATATTAAGTATATATATACTAGGTATATTTACTTAGTATATATACCGACATATATACCTAGTATATATACTGATATATATACTAAGTATATATACTAAGTATATATACTGGTATATATACTGAATATATATGTCGACATATATACTCAGTATATATATGGGTATATATACTTGTATATATATATATATATATATATATATATATATATATATATATATATATATATATATATATATACTAGGTATGTATAGTGGTATATATACTTGTATATATACCAATATATATACTAAAAATATATACCGATATATATACTTGTATATATATTGACATATATACCTAGTATATATACTGATATATTTACTAAGTATATATATTGGTATATATACTAAGTATATATACAGGTATATATACTAAGTATATACAGCAATATATATACTTGTATATATACCGACATATATTCCTAGTATATATATCGGTATATATACTTGTATATATACCAGCATATATAGTAAGTGGTTCCTGGTGGTTCCTAATCTGATAGGTTCAATCACAATATCGTTGGCTCTTATATGTATATTGTATTGTAAACAATGTATCATAATGAATGAATCTAGAATATGCTGGTTTTCCCGGTTTGGGTTTCCAGGGGAAAAAAACTCTGTGTAATGTGTCTATTTTCCATTGTATATTTTTTGTTCTTTTATTGAAAATATGTTTGCAGTAAAATATTGTACAAGGTTCAAATCTACATTTGGTATCAGATCTTTTTTGGCTTCAGGGGGATGCCTTTGTGGTCAATGATTTGGCTCGAGACTGTGATAAGCCTTGTTATAGTGGGAAATCTGTGGTATTGATTTTTCAGGTGAAAAGAAATGGCAAGCAATTTGAAAATGTAGATCGAGAAGTTTAATGGGAAAATTTTTGAGTTGTGGAAGCTCAAGATGGAAGAGTCGTTGGTGGACAGAGATCAGTGGATCGCAATGGATCCAGGTACTACACCAAAACCAAAAACCCCAACCCACCAAAACCAAGGCTAGATTTGGTAAAATTAATGTCACCACCCTCCTTTTCCATCTACATGGTTAGAAACAACAACAACAATGTTTTGATAAACAAAGTTCACAATTGTTTTCAATAAAAAACTAAAAATTTTAACATAAGTGCTAATTAATTAAATTCAATACTAACAATTGAGTTTTGAATTCTTTGAACCATAGATTTTCTACAGGGGTCAGTAAGCCACCTAACATTTCACTACCTTTCCTTCATTAGAGGCCAACAATGAGGTAATCCATATCATGATCTCCATCATTCAACCCACCTACACATTGAACGATTTTAATGAAATCAATATTTTTAGGGTTGAAGTTTAAACCCAATCATCAAGCGTGTAGAGTTTGGGTCACTTTAAACAATGTTTGACCTCCAAGTCCTATTGAGGTTTCAACAATGAGGGCACCAACCAAGCCCTTGGTTTCCCTCCCTAAGAGGAAGAGGAAGGGTCCAATGGGATATTTCCACATGCTTATTTAGGGAAAAACTTAATACCATGAGAATTTTGATGGGTTGTACCATAGGAGTCATTATTGCCTTTTGATTATGAGAGGATGGACTTTCCACTTTAAACTATCTATCATAAATTCAAATTTTACATCAGTTGGTGTTGCATGAGATTATTTTCCTATTTGTTTTCCTCCAATGATAGAAATAGTACATCTGACCTGGGTTCGAGTCCCTCGCCTCTGACTAAAGGGAGCAAAAGATCTGTGGGAATTTGGTATAATTATATCGAGCTCATTTTGGTAGTTCTTTTAGCCAAATTTTGATTATCATAATGATTTTAGAGTGATATTTACAAAGGAATTGGATGCAGAGCTACCTTGGCTCAACCCTACAATCCATTCATTTGATTTCTTTGATGTTGTGGAGAGTGGGGTAGAGAGAGAGGGGGGGAATGATGGGGTAGAGACAGAGGGGAAGAAGGAGACAAGAAGTGAGGGAAAGAGGGGGCAGAGAGAGAGGGTGGAGACAATGAATGAGAGAGAGAAAGAGAGTGGTTGGAGAGAGAGAGATGAAGATATATGTAGGTAGCGAGAGGGGGGGAAAGAGAGAGAGAGAGGGGGGGGGTAGAGAATATTTCATGTTAACAGGAATTTGCATGCGTTCTTATTAATAATAACGAGTGCGCGTTCCTAAAACGTGCACATGTTATTTTTATTTGAATTTGTTTTAGGAGCGCGCACACGTTCTTGTACATGTGTTTCTCAGGAACATGTGCACATCCTTGAGAACGTGCATGTGTTCTTGGAAACGTGCCTACGGGGCTTGCTGAGTGGTCGTTCAGGGTTTGTCGAACCTGTCACAACAGAAACCACTGGTATGCATATATACTTAGTATATATGTCGATATATATACTTAGTATATATACCAGTATATATACTAGGTATATATGTCGGTATATATACTAGGTATATATGTCGATATATATACTTAGTATATATGAGTATATAATATACTAAGTAAATATACCTAGTGTATATGTGTGTGTGTGTGTGTGTGTGTGTGTGTGTGTGTGTGTGTAATATAGTATATATATACCTAGTATATACTAATATACTAGGTATATATATATATATATATATATATACTGGTATATATAATAGGTATATATACTCAGTATATATATCGATATATATACTCAGTATATATATCGATATATATACTCAGTATATATATCGATATATATACTGAGTATATATATCGATATATATACTAAGTATATATACCGACACATATACCTAATATATATACTTAGTATATATACCTAGTATATAATATGTGTCGGTATATATACTAAGTGTATATACTAGGTATATGTGTCGGTATATATATACTTAGTATATATATCGACACATATACCTAGTATATATATTGGTATATATATTAGGTATATGTGTGAGTATATATGCTTAGTATATATAGGTATTAGTATATATATCGATATATATAATAGGTATATATACCAGTATATATACTGAGTATATATATCGATATATATACTGAGTATATATACCAGTATATATACTGAGTATATATATCGATATATATATTTAGTATATATACCGACACATATACCTAGTATATATATAGGAGGTGCATTTTACTTTCTGTTATTTATTGATGATTGCAAGAGATACACATGGGTTTATTTCCTTAGAAGAAAAAGTGATATTTTCGAGTACTTTAAGGAATTCATAACCGTGGTGGAAAAGCAGACAAAAAAATCCATCAAAATCCTCCATTCAGATCAAGGGGGAGAGTATAAATCAAGGGACTTAATCAAATATTGCAAAGATCATGGAATAGTACAAATTTTACGGTATCCCACACTCCACAGCAGAATGGAGTGGCTGAAAGGAAAAACATAACTCTGGTAGAGTGTGCATGCAGTATGATGAAAGGTAAGAATATCTCAAATACATTTTGGGCTGAAGCCATAAATACTGCAGTTTATTTAAAGAAGAGAAGTCCAACAAGGTGTCTTGATAATATTACTTCTTTCGAAGCCTTGTATGGTTCCAAACCTCCAGTTCATAATTTGAAAGTATTTGGGTGTAAGTCATTAAATGTATTTTCATTGGGTACTATTCTGAATTCAAAGCAAAGAAACTGGTTGAAACTTCTACTCACAAAGTATTTGCGAGTAGAGATGTACTTTTCCATGAGCAGGAAACGAGAAATCATGACAACAATAGTCATGAGGATTGGCATAGACTTAATGATGAAGGAGTTAAAGAAGAGAAGCAACAACCATCATGATAGTAGAAACCACCACAACAGCAACCACAACCACAGCGACAACAACAACAACAACAACAACAACAAGGACTTAGTGACAGTGATATGCACACTTCAAGCAGTCAGAGTTCACCTAGTGGTGAAGATAGATCTTCACAAAGTGGGGAGGAAAATAATCAGTTGAGAAGATCTTCAGGATAGGTTTGGCTTCCTGAGAGGTATAGAGACTATGCCCTAATGAGTAGCATTTCAAATGTCATAGAACCTATGAGTTTTGATGAAGCTAATGAACATGATGAATGGAAAAATGCAATGGAGGAAGAATATGAATCTATAATGAAAAATAATACTTGGGAATTAACTGAATTGCCTAAACATAAAAAGCCCATTGGATGCAAATGGATATACAAACCCAAGTTTAAATCAGATGGTAGTATAGACAAATATAAGGCTAGACTGGTGGCAAAGGGGTATTCACAAACAGAAGGTATTGATTATGCTGAAACATTTGCACCAGTAGCTAAATTGAATACTATCAGATTGTTAATTGCTTTAGCTACAAAGTACCATTGGAAGCTACACCAATTAGATGTTAAATCTGCATTTTTGAATGGTGAGTTAAAGGAGGAGGTTTACCTTACTCAACCTGAAGGGTTTGTGGAACATGTCTTAGTGTGTAAGTTAAAGAAAGCATTGTATGGACTAAAACAAGCACCTAGGTCATGGTATGAGAAGATAGAGAAATTAATTTATGAAATCAAGGAGCAGTTTTCACAAGTTTTTGAAATGAAAGATCTTGGTGAGTTACATTACTGATTAGGTCTTGCAAAGTGGAGAAATGCAAGCCAAACTTTTGTTTGTCAGAGTAAGTATGTCAGAGAAGTACTTAAGAGATTTAAAATGGATCAGTGTAAATCTTCTATTGTTCCCATGCAACAGAATGTGAAACTTTCTTATGATGATGATTCGAATGAGGTGAATGGCACTATGTATAGACAGATGGTGGGTAGTTTGAATTATCTCATCACAACCAGACCTAATATTGCATATTATGTGAGTGTGTTAAGTTAGTTCATGGCGAAACGTCATGAAAACCATTGGAATGCAGCAAAGGCAGTACTCAAGTATCTAAAAGTAAAACTTGATTATGGTATTAAATATATTGATGCATCCGATGTTGAGTTGACAGGTTATTCAGATTTTGATAGGGCTGGCAATCCGGATGATCGAAGATCAACCACTGGATATGCGTTTGGCATTGGATATGAGTTCAAGGTTCCAAAAGGTGTAGTTCCATAGGTTATAGTTCCATGGGTCATAGTTCATGAGGTCACAGTTCCAGAGGACATAGTTCTTGGGGTCATAATTCCTGGGGTCATAATTCCCGACGCTTCTATATATCCGCATATATGGAAAATCTATATACGAAAGAGAGCTTTCGTATATGCGCATTTTGGCTTCCGCAAATGTGCATATACGGAAAACAAAATGCACATATATGGAAGAGAGCTTCCATATAAGCGCATTTATGGAAGAAAAAAATGTGCATTTATAGAAGCCAAAATGCGCATATACAGAAGCTATCTTCCATATATGCGCATTCTATCTTCCGTATATGTGCATTTTGGCTTCTGAAATGCGCATATACAAAAGCTCTATATACGGAAGAGAGCTTACGTATATGCACATTTTGGCTTCCGTAAATGTGCATATATGGAAGGAAAAATGTACATATACGGAAGATATCTTCCATAAATGCACACTTTTGTTTTCCATAAATGCGCATTTTTTCCTTCCGTAAATGCGCATTTACGGAAGCACTCTTCCGTATATGCACATTTTTCCTTCCGTATATGCACATTTTGGCTTCCGTAAATGCGCATTTACGGAATCCAAAATGCGCATATACGGAAGAGAAATTTACGAAAACCAAAATGTGCATATACGGAAGCTCTCTTCCGTAAATGCGCATTTTGGTTTCCATAAATATGCATTTTGGATTTCGTATATGCACATTTTTTCCTTCCGTAAATGCGCATATACGGAAGCTCTCTTCCATATATGAGCATTTTTTCTTCCATATATATGCATTTACGGAAGCCATAATGCGCATATACAGAAGCTCTCTTCCATATATAAAGCTTCTGTATATGCGCATTTACAGAAAACAAAAATGTGCATTTACAGAAAAGAGCTTCCGTATATGTGCATTTTGTCTTCTGTATATGCGCATTTACATAAGCCAAAATGTGCATATATAGAAGCCAAAATGCGCATTTACGACCAATATGTGCATATACGGAAGTTCTCTTCTGTATATGCGCATTTTGGTTTCCATAAATATGCATATACGGAAGCACAAATGCACATATACGGAAGCTCTCTTCCGTAAATGCACATTTTTGTCTTCCGTAAATGTGCATATACAAAAGACAAAATGCGCATATATGGAAGAGAGCTTTCGTATATGTGCATTTTGGCTTCTGTATATGCGCATTTATGGAAGCCAAAATGCACATATACGGAAGAGAGATATGCACATTTTGACTTCCATAAATGCACATTTTGGCTTCCATAAACGGGGGCTTCCATAAATGGGCATATACGAAAGAAAGCTTCTGTATATGTGTATTTTGGCTTCCGTAAATACGCATTTAAGGAAGCCAAAATGCACATATATGGAAGCTCTTTATATAGAAGAAAACTTCTGTATATGCGCATTTTGGCTTCTGTAAATGTGTATATACGGAAGCCAAAATGCGCATATATAAAAGCTCTCTTCCGCATATTCGCATTTTGGCTTTCGTATATGCGCATTTACAGAAGCCAAAATGCGCATATACGGAAGCCAAAATGCACATATACAGAAGACAGCTTCCGTATATGTGCATTTTGGCTTCTGTATATGCACATTTACGAAAGCCCAAATGCACATATACAGAAGCTCTATATATGGAAGAGAACTTTCATATATGCGCATTATGGCTTCCATAAATGCGCATTTACAGAAGCTATCTTTCGTATATGCGCATTCTATCTTCTGTATGTGTGCATTTTGGCTTTTGTAAATGCGCATTTTGGCTTCCGTAAATGCACATTTTTGTTTTCTGTAAATGTGCATTGTTTCCTTCCGTAAATGTGCATATACGGAAGCCAAAATGTGCATATACGGAAGTGAGATTTACGGAAGCCAAAATGTCCATATACGGAAGCTCTCTTCTGTATATGCGCATTTTGGCTTCTGTATATGCGCATTTTTTCCTTCCGTAAATGCATATATACGAAAGCTCTCTTCCATATATGTGCATTTTGTCTTCCGTATATGCGCATTTATGGAAGCCATAATGTGCATATACGGAGGATATCTTTCGTATATAGAGCTTCCGTATATGTGCATTTTGGCTTCCGTAAATGTGCATATACAAAAGCCAAAATGCACATATACGAAAGCTCGCTTCCGTATATGCGCATTTTTTCCTTCCGTAAATTCACATATATGGAAGCCAAAATGCGCATATACGGAAGAGAGCTTTTGTATATGCGCATTTACGGAAGCCAAAATGCGTATATACGGAAGCTATATTCCATATATGTGCATTCTATATTCCGTATATGTGCATTTTGGCTTCCGTAAATGTGCATATACGGAAGGCAAAATGTGCATATACGGAAGAATAAGGGCATTGGAGAAAGAAGAAAATCTGAGAATTGAAAATAGGGAGATTTCAAAGGGGGTCTTAGCTATGGAAGTGTTTTGCTACCTGGAATAAGGGGAAACCATTGAGAAAGAGTGCATAAAAAAGGAGGATGTGTGTGTTTTTTAGAGAATGCAAAAAGAAGATAAGAGGATTAAGCATGTAGAGACTTACATGCATGTATATAAATGTGAGAAGAATAACAATGTTGAGAATTGCATCCCAGAAAAGGTTGTGGAAACCTTGGTGAAGAGTGTTGGAGAAGATAAGAAGTTGGTAGCTAAAGATTACTCGAAGGACAAGATTATAGAGGATAAAACTGTTGAAGATAAGGATGATTTGTAAGTTGCAGAAAAAAAAGGGCTAGGAGTAGTGGGGAATGTAATACATCTCTAGGATATGAAAGAAGGAGACATCATTTACAACATGGTTGAATGAGGGACCATCGTGGAGAAAATTGTCATAGAAACTGAGGCGAAACTTTTCCTACGTATGGCGAGTTTTTAGTTCATACAAAAGAATTTGGTTGCCAACATGAAAAAAAAATTGGAGGCAAAGATTGTAGAGGAAAATGTGTTGGAACTTCGTGTACTTGACAGATTATCCCAAGTGGATTGGGATATCTCAAGATTGACTGATGCATATGAACAATCTATGGAGAGAGTGAAAGATTGGATGTAGAAGTTCAGAGTGTGTGAATAGGACACTGTGGAGAGTGAGTTGTGGTTCGATAGTTTGAGAAAGTTGAGAAAACTAGAGTACAATACCTCTAAACCTGGAAGTTTAGAATTTTTAAAACAAAGGGAATATGATGCAGAGTATCCATCAACTCCACCACATTTCTTGGAGATCCTAGAAGCTTGAATGTGGATGCATGAAGTTTGAAAAGGGTACCCACTTTGATTTTAACTCATAGTTTACACTAAGTTCTATTAGGAGTATTAATCGAGTGGGAAACAAACTTGTACTCCCTTAGTTGTTGTGTGGGAGTATTTTAAGAGGAATGATTGAGTATTCCAGAGGAGAGCTTCGGAAGAGGAGGCAGTGAGGACTTTTGCTAAAGGGGTTTTGTCAAAGAGTTTTGGCGGTGTTGTGAATGATTAGGAGGAGCAACAAAGAACAACTCAGAGTAGCAGAGGGGAAAATACTTAGAGGAGTCGGGCATGTATGCTCAAAGGAGTCATGTAATGCTTGAAATTATCCCCTTGAATGCTAGAGGGTGTTCTGAGTCTGTTGGATGTCAATTTGAGTGACCTCTGTGCCATTAATAAACTTGTGCAGTTGGGATTGAATCTACCTTGTCTGAGGATTAAGTGTCATTTTATTAATATGTAACTAGGATACTACATGTGTTGACATGAGGGTTCTGTATAATGTAATGGTGACTTTCATTATTATTTAAAGTAAGTGGTACTCTATCTATAAAATTCTTTGTTTGAAACTAATGAATGTATGATTTTTGTGTTTATCGTTCAACATTTGGGCCTACCCCATTTCATCTACATCATTTTAGTATCAGAGAAACCATAATAAAGATTTGTCCAGTTCTATACCTATAGCAATCAAGGGTCAGTATTTCTTGAAGACTTCATCGTCGAGTTAGTTTGAGAGAAGAAATAAGTGTGCTTGGAGGAGCACTAAATTGCATAAAGGGGCATTATTGTTACCTATGTGTAATGCATGGGCTACAAAAATCCATATTGTGAATAACTTTATGAAAATGAGTTGTTAAGAAGCCAAAGAGAGATTGGTGAGCTATAGTTAAATTGTAGAGAAAAAGTTCTCTCACTTTAGTAATCCTTGTTGTGGCATTAGAAAGCAATAAATCACATGTGAGTGTTTGAGGACATCAAGTTGGCCCAAGGAAGCCACACTGAGGACRGTTGGATTGCTAGAGTAAGTGTTATCTGTTTGCTTGTGTAGGTTAAATTGCAACAAGTCAAAAATGGCAAAGGTGAAGCAAGTGAGCTAAAAAGAGAAAGAGTGGATCAAGGAAGACATACAAGTGATTAGGAAACTAATCAAACAATATGAAAAAAAACAACAAAGAAAAGTAGAGATCTTATTCATAAAAGGAAGAATAAGGGCATTGGAGAAAGAAAAAAATCAAAGAATCCAAAATAATGAGATTTCAGAGGGGGTCTTAGCTGTGGAAGTGTTTTGCTACCTAGAAGAAGGGGAAGCGCTTGAGCAAGGGTGAATAAAAGACGAGGATGTGTGTGTTTTTCAAAGCATGCAAGAAGATGATAAGAGGATTAAGCATGTAGAGACTTACATGCACGTATAAAAGTGTAGGAGAAGAACGATGTTGAGAATTGCATCCTAGAAAAGGTTGTGGAAACCTTGGTGAAGAGTATTGGAGAATACAAGAAGCTTGTAGCTAAAGAATTTTCAGAGGATGAAATTATAGAGGATAAAACCATTGAAGATAAGGCTGATTTACAAGTCACAGAAAACAAAGGCTTTGGAGTAGTGAATGTAATACATCTCTAGGATATGAAAGAAGGAGACATCATTCACAACGTGGTTGAACAAGGGACCATCGTGGAGAAAATTTCCATAGAAACTGAGGCGAAACTTTGCCTATGTATGGTGAGATTTGACTTAATACATAGGAGTTTGGTTGCTGACATGAACAAAATTTTGGAGGCGAAGATTGTAGAGGCAAATGTGTTGGTACTTCATGTACTTGACAGATTATCCCAAGTGGATTGGGATAGCTCAAGATTCACTGATGGATATGAACAATCTATTGAGAGAATGAAAGATTGGATGTGGAAGTTCAATGTGCATGAATGGAAAAATGTGGAGAGTGAGTCATGGTTCGATAGGTGGTGAACGCTGAGAAAACTAGAGTGCAATACCTCTAAACCTGGAAGTTTAAAATTTTTAAAACAAAGGGAGTATGATGCATAGCATCCATCAACCCTGCCACATTTCCTGGAGATCCTAGAAGCTTGAATGTGGATGCATGCAGTTTGAAAAGGGTACCCATTCTCGATTTTAACTCAGAGTTTACATTGAGTTTTGTTAGGAGCATTAATCGAGTGGGTAGCAAACTTGTGCTCCCTTAGCTGCTGCGTGGGGGTATTTTAAGAGGAACAGTTGAGTATGCCAGGGGAGAGCTTCAAAAGAGGAGGCATCGAGGACTTCTGCCAAAGGGTTTCTGTCAAAGAGTTTCGATGAGTTTTGGCGGTGTTGTGAATGCTTAGGAGGAGCAACAGAGAACAACTCAGAGTAGCAAAGGGAAAAATACTCAGAGGAGCTAGGTGTGTACGCTCAGAGTCATGTAATGCCTAAAATTATCCCCTTGAATGACAAAGGGTGTTTTGAGTCGGCTGGACACCAATTTGAGTGACCTGCATGCCATTAATAAAGCTCTGCGGTTGGGCTTGAATCTACCCTGGCTGAGGATCAAGTGTCATTTTATTAATATGTAACTAGGTTACTGCATGTGTTGACCTAAGGGTTCTGTATAATGTAATGGTGACTTTTATTACCACTTGAAGCAAGTGGTACTCTGTCTCTGAAATTTTCTGTTTGAAACTGATCAATGTGTGATCTTTATGTTTATCGTTCAACATTTTGGGCCTGCCCATTCCGTCTGCATCAAAAGAGTTGGAGAACTATTGCAAAAAGCAGGGTATTCACAACGATCTTACAACTACTTATACACCTAAACGAAATGAAATAGCAGAGTGTAAGAATTGTGTTATTCCAGACATGGTGTGTTGTCCATTGAAATGTTGTGTGGAGTATTTGGGCTGAACGTTTCAATTCCAGAGTATCAGATAAATTGAAATCAAATGAAAGTTGTGTGGAACATTTCACCTAAAGAAACATGGAATGGGCGCAAGTCTACCAAGAAACACTTGCACACATTTGGGGGCACTACTTATATGCACATACCAAAGGAAGGTGCTAAGTATGTGTTACTTGATTATGATGAACATTCAAAGAAATCTCAGCTGTGGGATTTTGAAGATAAGAAGCTTGTCGAAAAACAGTGTCATATTTGACGAAGCAAGCACAGTTGTGAAAGAATCGAAGAACCCTGACAATGAGTGAAAACCTGTTTATTTACATTCTATTGAACGCAGAAAATTTCCATGAATCTGAATCTGAAGGTGAAGAATTTGAAACAGTGTAGAAGACACATAAATCACTGAGCAAAAGTCTTAAGATTCTGGTGCAGAACTTGGGAGCATTATTGATGTGAAAACCGATCTCTTAAACAAGACATTTGCCACGATAAAAAAAACTGGGTCAAAATGAATTGAAGAAATATCACAAATAGACGTTCCCTACATTATGTTTCATCAAATACTCTTTAACGAACAGTAGAACTGCACATAATTTGTCTACATTTACATTAAGTTTCATCAATTACTCTTTAAAGAACAGTAGAACTGCACACAATTTATCAACATTTAGTAATTACAGATCGCAGATCTGTTACTTTTATTTTCTATAAAATATATCCGAAGGAAAATTTCAAGCTCTGAAACTCTGGAAATCGACCCCTTAGTTTGTGTGGGAAGGTAGTAACTCATCATTAGCCAACCCAATAAACAAGAAGACATTGGATCATGCACCAACATACCAAAATAAGAATCTTTTTACAATTGATTCAAAGACTTGAACTAGTTACAGGCCTTTCAATCTCTTCCTAGTAGCAGTGAAAGTGGTGTTCTTCCACCAGTCGTTAAGGTAGGCCTTCCATCTGATGTGTTTATACTAGCATGTGAGGTAGTATTTAAAGAACGAAATCCCCATGTAGCATGTGAGGTAGCATGTGTTTATACTAGCATGTGAGGTAGTATTTATACTAGCATGTGTTTATACGAAGAAAATGAAAGAACGAAATCCCCAAAAGGTTTGCTTATTGGAGGTAAGTCTATTGAAGGAGGTTCAGAAGGTAGAACAGGAAGCGGTTTATCGCCTGCAAGCATTTGCACTACCTGTCTCATACTAGGTCGAGCTTCGGGATGAGGATGAGAACACAACAAACCTAGTTGAAGAACGAGCTCAACTTCTTCAACAGAGTAGTCGTTAAGAAGTCTAGGATACACTGCATGCAAAAGCTTCCCCTTGAAATGCAACTCCCAAACCCAATCCACCAAGACTAATTCTTCAAGAGACTTTTTTGGCTCAATGGGTTTTCTTCCACAGGCTGCTTCAAGCAATAATGCCCCAAAGCCAAACACATCAGTGCTTGTTGTGGCCTTACCAGTACACGTAAGTTCTGGTGCAAGGTAGCCAAAAGTTCCAACTACATGGGTCGTGTGAGGATTTGACCCATGCTCATATAGGCGAGCAAGACCAAAGTCTCCCAACCTACCATTCCAATCTGCATCTAATAACATATTGCTTGCTTTGACATCTCTATGCATTACCCTCTGCTCCCATTCTTCATGAAGATAAAGCAGAGCTGAAGCAACGCCTTTTAAAATTGTATACCTCTGCACCCAACTCAAAATATTCTCTGTACCGTCAAACAAGTGTTTGTCAAGGCTACCATTTGGCATATAATCATAAACAAGCAAAAGCTCTGCCTTATGCCTACACCAGCCTTGAATCCGAACTAGGTTGCGGTGCCGAAGCTGGCCAATACTCGCAATCTCTGCAATAAATTCCCTCATCCCTTGCTTGGATTCGTGTGAAATCCGTTTCACTGCAACTCCCAGCCGAGTGCTGGGAATAACGTCCTTATAAACGCTCCCAAAACTCCAAACCCCAGAAGTTCTTTGTCCCTGAATCCCTTTGTGGCCACTTTAAGTTCATTGTATGGAAATCTATGTGGCCCGTATTCAAGCTCCCATTCTTCAATCACCTCACGCTATCGAATCCTCCTAATAAGATGAACTACTGCCAGAATTGCTACAAAGGTCATACTTACAGCAGCTATGGATACCCCAACTGTGAACCTTCTAGTCTTGACCGAAAAATTTGCAGATGTTATCTGAGGAAGCTTTGAGAGTTCAAGGTCCTGAGCAGGCCCATTCATCCTGAAACTCCATCCGAGTACACGATGAGCACTAGAAAACAACCCTGTGGATGCTAAAAACCCAACGTACATATTATCAACAAGGACATCCGATAGAATAACATGAAAATATATCAATGGCCGATCGGGCTTCAGCATCCCCCTGGTACAACACTTACATTTAGCCTATTCTTTGCACCATCAAAATCTATCCAGCACTGAATGCTCTTCTGAGCTTTGAGATCAAATTCCTGAACAGTTCCATTACCAGTCCTGTACCCGGCCGTTGCCGCCGTATTCGATATCAAATTGTTGATGTCCACGCCCACGTGGTTATCGTCAATATCATCAAACTCAAAATCCCAAACTGTATCCAACTCCACCGCAAATATATGATTATAATCCTTCCCATTGCTGGAATCGTTGAACATGCCAAGGTAGGGGCTGGACAAAGCTCCCTGCAATCCCTTAAACGGGGTCAACAAAAAGGCAGTGCCGTGGCCTCCAAGAAGGGGGTACTGAGGGACAATGGACACAACGAAGGTGGTACTGAAAGAAAAAGTGGAATTATTCGAAGAATTCTTAAACTGTAGCGGAAATGGATACAAGGCATGGCCCAACATACGCTGTGTGATGTTCATGAGCTCTAAAAATCCTGCAGGATTGATATTCGTCATTCCATCCAGCGTCAGATTGGAGTCTGTGAATCCATTGAAAACAGAATCATTGCATCGGGCCAATGAAAACACAGAATTCAAGAAAAGAAAACAAACCCACGAAAATAAATACCAGAGGAAAGAGAAAGCATTTTCAGTGTCCCTTGACCAAATTTGCGATTTTATAGACCAAAATCTTCTCATAGAAGTCTTCTTATATGCTTTCTTTCAGATCTGACATTGAGGAGTGTCTGTGCGAGCTTGTTATGAAGACTTTGATCCGGAAACCAAATCTAAGTTTCATGGGTTCTGCAAATATGGTCGTAAGAGCCTGCTCGGTGAATGGTCGCAAGTTGAGGATTCGAGGGTAAATGCAGGGTGAGGCAATCCTGGCAAGTTTTTTCAAATTCAAAAATGAGCGCGGATGAGTAAACAAGGTTGAGGTGCAGCATTAAACATCGCCTGACCTCGCGTCTCTTCGACCAACTCGCTATACATCACGTCCCGTCAGGAGTTCACGACGTTTGTGTTATGCGGTTTGCTGGAGGAATGATCGCCGGTTATTGTTTCAGAGATGACATGCATCCTGAAGTTATGAACATTACATCCATTCAGTATGGAGTACATAACCATGCACTAAGTCAATTATGGTGGATAATGTTATGAACATTGGCTTAGTGCGTGGTGGATAATGTTTGTCGTTTGTTTATACCTGAACAACATTAAAAAGGGAGACGGAGTTTGTTGGACGCTTACGAAGCTTTCAAGGAATTGTAAGCTCATTTCCACTCTACAACGTGAATGACATAAGTTGCTTAAGGGTGATAATATTCATTTTATAGTTATGGATATGAAAAACTTATAATGCATGTGTGTTATCCTTCAAGCCCAAACTAAACATGAAAGTCCAATAAATCAATACCCCATCCATGACAAGCATTTGCTCTAGTCTGTAGTGTATATCAACCAACCATATCATTGACTTTTATTGTATTTTTATATTAGAAGAGTAACACTATTTTTCTTTTTCCAATCAAAAAATAATAATGCTTCAAATTTACAAAGATGTTTGAAGTTTATATATGTAAAGTTTAATTTTAAAAATATGTTAACATTGTATATATGTATTTTCAATTTTATTTCTCCTTTTCTAATGGAATATTTATGGATATTAAAGTTATTGTGTTAAATACATTTCTATAATTATTAGCACAAATTGCATTAATAATTTCAATATTGTAGTTGTTGCAATAGGAGAAACATTGTTCTAGATTGACCTTCAATTTTATTGAAATAAGATTTAAAATGTATCAATATCTCTATACATTGTAATCTAAAGTATCATTGTAATCTAAAATATTTTTATATTTTTTGAATATATATTATTGCCGCTCCTAACTTCACATTTCTAAATTTGGGGGAAACTTCTACTCATTGTGGACACTCATGTAATACCCGTAGGTCAATCCCCATGTATAAATATCAATGTAACTTTACTTTACTTATAAAATGGTGAGYCGAAGTAACAAGTCTGTGGGTTCTAGATTCTGTGCGCATTAAGTTAAGTGCTTGAGGAACTCACATAAAAAGAGTGGGAACAGTTGTAAAATGATACAACACGTAGTTTAATGTTTAGCACGCACCTGTGTAAGTACACAAGAATGACACATTGAAAGTAAAACAGCTTAATGAATGCACCGTGTGCAAGTGTTAAGAGAAGGGATGGTGCACTGAAGGAATAGACGTGCAACCTTGGAATCAATGTGCACTGGTTTAGTGCATCGGTTTTGAAGTCCTGTGAAGCCTTTTATATATAAGTCATGATGTAACGTGCACCTGTGTAAGGGTGTGAAGTTGGCGCACTGAGGAAAGAGTGTGTGTAGCCCAAAATTTATGTGCACATTGGCTTTAAGTGCGCAAATTGTTTATTTTGTGGTTGGTGAGCTTGTATGCAAAGATCAATACTTTTGTACTAATATGTAAATGTAATCACATGCAAATTAATGAAAATACATCCCTATGGCAGACTGGCCACATAAAATAGTTAGGGGGGATTAAACTCCACTAGCTAAGGTTAGGGGGCTGGGTTAAAGGGGCTTAAAGAAAAAAATGAACATTTTATTAATATTTCTTTAAAAATTGTAAAATAAGGATATAGTATTATATACTAAGTCCTGGAGAGGGGAAAAGTGGCTAAAAGCAGTTCTCAACATCACAAGTGTCAAGTTGGGGACATGTTGTGGATATAAGGCAATTCTCAACCCGAAAAGTGTCAATTTGGGAACATGCAGTCAAATGGATGGGACTTAGTCCATTCGAGGACCCA